>JANHZU010002620.1:0-17623 GCA_032468055.1 Acrochordus granulatus | reverse complement strand
TTGCTAACTGAAAATCCCTTCTGGATTTTTTGTGTAAAACAGAAAAAAATGAACTGATGATTGGACAGGATAAATTATAAAAATAAAATGGTCTGTTATAACTATAAGAAATTTTTACAGCTACTATACAGAAAATTTAAAGATACTTCCTTGTATCTCTTTTCTGTTTTACTGCTTTCCCCTTTCATTTTTAGCGTTCTCTTTATTTTTTATTATTTGTATTTATTTATTAGATTTGTTTGTCACCCTATTTGCAGTAAGCAAATTTATTAGATTTATTTGCCACCCTATTTGCAGTAAGCAACTCAGGGCAGCTTACACTACAAAAAGGTAAAAAAATTACAAATATACAAAAATAAACCATAAAGTATCAATATATACAATTAAGCAGAATTAAAAAGGAGTGCAGGAAAGGCAACAGAGTGGAAACAGATTGATGGAAATCATCAATCAAACAGCCATCTTACTGGTGATGCCTGGCTACCCGGCCCCAGGTCAGTCCACAGAGCCAAGTCTTTAGGCTTCCTGTGGAAAGCCAGAAGGGTGGGGACCAACCGTATCCCAGGGGGAATGACGTTCCAAAGGGCAGGAGCCACAGCAGGAAAGGCCCTCTTCTGGACCCTGCCAGCCCAAATTCCCCGGCTGATGGGACCGGAGTATGCCCTTATTACCAGCCCAAGTGGAGGGGGCTGGACCTGTTGGGGTGAGATGGTCCTTTAAGTACCCTGCACCTGTGCCATGAAGAGCTTTATAGATGATGACCAACACCCTGAACTGCATCTGGAAACAGACTGGCAACCAGTGCAGCTGGTGCAACAATGATGTTGTGTGGGTTACCCTTGGGACTCCAAGAACTGTTTGCACAACTGCACTTTGCACCAGCTGTAACTTCTGGATGCTCTTCAAGGGTAATACCATATTGAGCACATTGCAGCAGTCAAGTTGAGAGATATCTAAGGCATGAATGACAGAGTGCAGGGACTCTGGAACCAAGTAAGGGCACAGCTGGTGCACAACACAAAGCTGTGCAAAAGCCCTCCTAGCCACCACTGCCACCTCCTTGAGCAGGAGTTGTGAGTGTAGGAGAACCCCCAAGTTGCACACCAGGTCTGTTTGGGGTAGTGCCACCCTATCCAGCACTAAAGATGTTAAACTCTTGGAGATGGAAGACCCTCGCACCCACAGCCGCTCATTCTTACCAGGGTTCAGCTAAAGCCTGTTGTCTCCCATCCAGACCCTCACAGCCTCCAGGCACTGCAAGAGGACAGTCATGGTTAAACTTAGTTTGTCTGGGATGGAGATGTAAAGTTGAGTTTCATCAGCACATTGGTGGTACCTCATCCCATAGTGGTGGATGATGTCTCCCAGCAACTTCACATAGATGTTAAAAAGGAGACAAGAGAGTACCAAACCCTGCGGCACACCACACAGTAGTGGCAGAGGGGTGGACCTCTCCCTCCCAATCAACACCAGTTGAGAGTGATCACAGAGAAAGGAGCTGAACCAACACAAAACTGCTGCCCAGCCCCAGCTCCCGCAGCCAGTCCAAAAGGATAGCACGGTCGACAGTATCGAAGGCCACTGAAAGGTTAAGAACAGCAAGGGATGGATGCACTCTCCCCATCCCACTCTCACCAGAGATCATCCGCAAGTGTGACCAATGACGTTTCTGTTCCATAACCAGGCCTGACCCCAGTCTGTCACGAGTCTGGATAATCCATTTCATCCAGGGTCCTCCAAAGCTGTCAAGCAACCATTTTCTCAACCACCTTCCCCCAAAAAGGAAGGTGGGAGATTGGATGGAAATTGTCAGACAGGTGGGGTCGAGCAATGATTTTTTGAAAAGGGGGCACACCAGGTCCTCCTTAAAAGGCCGTGGGAAGGTCCCCTCCTGCAGCAAGGGATTGATCACTGCAGACACCCACCTGGAGGTCACCGTCCTGGAGGCTTTCAGCAGCCAGGAGGGACGAGGAGCTAACTGACAGCACTGAGGACTCTGCCCACTTCCTCGGGTCCGGCAGAATCAACCATTCCCAGAGAATCGGGTCAGACCTCTCCCCAGGCGTCTCTCCTGACCCTGCCTCACGCGCGGAGTCCGGCTGAGAGCAGGTTCGAGCGATTTTGTCTGTCAGCTGACCCACAAACTCCTCAGCTTGGCCCTGCAGATGGTCTTCCGTGCCCCCCATCCAAAGAGGGACCTGGTAACCCTAGACAAGGCTGCTGGGTGACACTCTGAAGACACAATAAGAGCGGAGGAGTAACCTTTTTTTTCTTTTTCTTGCTTTATATTAGTTTGTATTAGATGTATCTTTTTAATTTTTTTAAATAAAATGCTGACATATATGGACATATGCATATATAGGGTTGCTCATTGTTCGGACAAAGTGGAGTTCTCGAGTTCCTTGTTCTCAGTCGTCAACATTTTCACGTTTGATTTAATGACATCTATAAACATGCATGATGGGCTTTTTTTCCTCATAAGATTTGGTGATCATTTTCAGGAAATTAGGTATGTTTAAAACTGAAAATTCCGGTAGTCCAAATCAAAACATCATCGAGTAAAGTATTTTGTGATACTGCCATTGTTTGATGGTATAAATAGCATTTGTACATTAATATAGGAAACAATAAAAATGGATTATTATCCAATAATCAATGTAAAATAAAAAATTCCAGAATTCACGCACTCCTTCCATACAAGAGTTTTTTTTTTAAAAAAAACAATTCTGTCCATTTGGCGCGAGAAGTTTCATTCCACAAGTTTTCAGTGGAAGTTGTAGTGATAGAAAGGTCGTCCTTGGTTAATGACAGTAACTGGGACTGGCAACTCCACTGCTAAGCAACATGGTTGTAAAATGTGATGTCACATGAACGCGCTGACATATGACAACAGTTGTAGCAGTCCAGTTGCCATCATTAGGTGAACCCCATGCAGTCGCAATGCCCACATAATGACGATTGTCATTTGTGACCTCTGCTGACTTCCCATTGTACTGGTATGTGGGAATGACCTGTGGGGGGTGGAGACGTGCTGCCTAGGAAGCTGACAGGTAAGAGTAACGTGGTCCACAGGCGCATGTGGGGCAGAGTAAGAGGCTCAGGAGGGACCCTCCATAGTTTCTCAGGCAGCCAAGGAGACAGCAGGAAATCTGTACTTTCAGACTTGAGAGATTCTGTCAAGGTAGCCTTACAATAAGGTAGAACCAGCTCATGGTTGCGTGTCCTGTCTGGTGTACCTGGGAAGGCTGACACCTGTTGATGTTGCCTGTAGGAAGCTGGCAGGGAATGTTACAAATCACAGTCAGGGCGCTGTGACATTGTGCTTGCAAGCCGGCCGAGCACTCAACTTGCGATCACATGACCTAGGGACACTGCAGCGGCCGTCCCCACAAGGGGCATTCATCGCCGCTGTAACCTGGAGCCATCACCGCTGAACGAGCAGACATTAGGTGAGGATTGCCTGTATTGTGTTTTGAACTCCAAACAGTCCAATTCATGGTAGATGCTCTGTAGGAACCTTCCGTTTTGATCAATGAGTTTACTCAGTTGAACTCTGGCATCTGTTCTTCCGTCCTACCTTTTGGAGCAGGGCCGACACACCGTATTAAGAAACTCCCATCTTCTTAGCTGATCATCAGAGTGTCTCCTTTTCTTTCCCAGCCTCCCCAATCTCTCACAGGGGCCCAGTGAGAGCCACAGCTAGTTATCATGGGAAGGTGAAGTTCCCACCAGTTAATTCTGTCAAACTCTCAATCAGCATTTCCCAACCTTGACAACTTTAAGATGTGCAAGCTTCAACTTCCGGAATTCCCCAGCCAACAGCCCAAAGGATAGGCACTCAGTACCAGATCCACAGAAGCCAGGTTTCCCACACCAGACAGAACCTGAGCCCTCAGAGACAGCCCAACATACAACGGCAGGGTATAAACACTCAGGCGAAAACAGCATACACTGAACGGCCCAACCAAGAAGTTGGCATTGTTTATGGGAACATCTGCATCGTGTACGGGTTAGACTTCCCAAGTCCAGGTGCAAAATCTCGTGGGACTTCCAGATGAATAGGTAGCTACTGACTGATAAGCCAAGCACCTTGATAGTAGACAAGGAGCAGAGGACAGAGGTAGTGGTGCCAAGTGACAGCAACATCAGGAAGGAGGATGAGAAGCTGGAAAAGTACCAGGGCCTGAAGGACAAACTAGAAAGGATGAAGAAAGTCAGGCCAAAATGGTCCCGGCACTGGTAGGAGCAATCCTAAGCTGGGAAAGTGGCTCCGAAAGATCCCAGGAGCAACATCTGAACTCTCTGTCCAGAAGAGTGCAGTGCTAGGAGCAGCTAAGAGACATGCAGAACCCTGAAACTCCCACACCTTAGGTAGGGGACCGGAGGTTTTTTTCCGTGTCGGAAGCACCTATCAAGGCGCTTGAGGTTGAGAGGATTAGGCAGTGAGATCACCATTGCCCTGAGACTAAGGAAGGCACATGCCTCCTATAGGGTGAGAAGGGGTTTTATATCCCATGCTTAACATGCCTTTTAAAATAAGATTTATTTGTCAAATTTATATGGCCACTATCTCTATACGAATCAGTTGCATTCGGTAGGTGCGGGAGAGTCTCCCCTTTAAGTATTTTCTTCAAATGCTCCTTGCTAAAATACTAAGGTATCAATTTTCAGCAAGATTTGACGTATCTTCAAATCTGACTCACAGGTGGATGGGTAAATGGTTAAACTTAGGATTTAAGCCAGCCAAAGGGCTTTGAAATGTAAATTCTGAATTATGTGGCCATTGGCTCAGAATTTCCACACAATAACATTTGTAACCATTCTTTCAGGGGGGGACTCTGAGCCTTGAGTCACCTGTTTTGATTAATGGGATTGCACATCCTTTCAAGTTGAGACATTTTGGGTTGTCAGTGGCCTATGGCTCACTGTGTACCGCACAGTCAATCATTTGAGAGGTCATCAGTAAAGTGTGGTTCAACTCAACTAATCAAAATTAGCCGAATGGAAATCATTAAAATGTCCATCGGGCAGTATCTGTAAACAACATTTGGGGAAATCATCCGATTAATCAAAACAAGAAAGATGGTTAATCCACATCCACATACCAGTTCAAGCGGTGAATAAAGTCCCTGATTTTACTTGGGTGGGGAAGAGTAATGTGCTGGGACCCCCTTTCGAGGCTGTGAGAGTGAGTTGGGCGATTCAACTGATGAGGGTGACGGCGCAGATATTCGAAGCTGCCGTCCTACACGAAAAGGTTTCAACTTCTATGGTAAATTTAAAATCTGGGTCCCTTAAACACACATTCGGTCTCGTCTGGTCAAGGAACGACCCTGGCATGGCCACGTCATCTTCAAACTCTGGCTCAGACTATTCCTGTTTTTGCCCCTAGAGCAGTTTCTCAACCTTGGGAACTTTAAGATGTGTGGACCTTGACTCCTAGAGTTGCTGCATTTACAACTGATAGTCAGCTCCCAGAATTCCCAGTGCAATTCTCCATGCTGGCTGGGGAATTCTGGGAGTTGACCACCAGCTATTATACCCTCCACTTCCTTTGCTCTTCAGGGCCTGTCTCTCCTCCGCTTGCGATAGCCATGGCCCTCTATCGTCCTCACAGTAAATAATGCAATATTAAGGAATGGCAGGGAAGCATTTTTTTTAATTATTGCACAAGGTAGAACATCATCCGAGGACTTCCCTGCTCCTCATCTGATGGCACAGCTTGTCATTATGTGGCTAACATAAAGGATCACCGCACATAACGCTTACCCACCTCAATGCAGAGCTGCCACAAACAACTTTTCAAAGTTCTGCACCAAATACATGGGCAGGCAAGGTAGAGGAGGAGAGGAGACCCAGAGTTGGCAGCACTTTCATGCAATCAAAGCCCGACCCTTTTTTAAAATGCATATTAAAGAGGGAGGGGCTTTTAAATGACCCCCACCACTATTTGGGCCCCGTGCAGACAAAGAAATGGAGAGATTTCTTTGAATCCTCTGAAGTTTCCTTTATCCAACCAAGTGAAGTGAAAGTCGGTCAGGGGAAACTTGTAGGATTTTTCAGTCCAGCATGAAGAAAACCACGTTAACGGTGGGCTCTGGTCTACCATCAGGCCATGGAAGGGAAGCAACTGCTCGAATTGTGGTTGGTGTTAGTGGGACCAGAAGGGTGGGATGCTCGGTCGGACGTAAGTGGCTCATTGTCGACACCTTGCTCGGAGCAGACACTCAGGCGACTGAGACACGCATGGGGTCCAGCAGCCTTGAGAAGGAAGCATCCCGGAAAGAAGAACCAAAGCTCTACCAATGGCCACAAAGTGAAACTGAGAAGAAAATCCTGCAGCCGGTCCTGGCCAGCTGAGAGCGGCTCCCCGGCGCAGAAGGCCGACGGAGCCGATCCCAGCCGGTTTGTCGCCAGCCGGGCCGCCCACCCCGCGGTGCAGTCCGGGGGGAAAGTGCGAGTCCGCCAAAGCTGAAAAGGCCTTTGCTCTGCCTCGACGACGTTTCCAGGGAGATGTCCGGACGGGCGTTCCTTCCCGGCGGCTAGATCCTTTTGTACCGGTAGATGTGGTATCGGCAAGAGGGGCAGTAATGATTGACGTCCTTGCAGCAGTTGGTCAGGCAGGGGATCAGGCAGCAGCCCAGGCAGCAACTGAGGGCAGCAGAGGAAAGAGGGGGAGAGGACGGCTTGAGGCGGCCCTTCGCGGGCCTCGACGCTGTTATCGTGCCAGGAAATCACCCAGGAACCCACCGTTTCAAAAGGCGCGCGGGCCGACCCTTCCCGCGCCGGCTCCGGGCGACTCGCCGTGATCCCGGGGTACGAGGGCGGAGCAGTGCCCCGAAATGGAAAACGTTAAGCGCTGCTCACCCACCCCCTGCGCCCAGCTGCTTTCCAGGCCGGGTTCCTCCGCAGATTCCCCGTCCCGGTTGGTCCTGGATTTCATCGGAAGCCAAAATACGGCCTCCTCGATGAACCCACCCGGTCGCCAGCTGCATCTCCCTCCGCACACCAGTGACGCTTCAGCGTGGCAGCTCAGAACCGACGGGCTTCGATTCACGCTGGCCGGGGAATTCCGCCGGCTGAAATCCGCCCGTCGCAGAGGCGCCAAGGTGGGGAAACACCGTTATGGAAGCTCGGCCTCCCTCGGCGGGGGCCCGCGCACGGCTGCACAGGGGGAGAACAGCGTCTGCCCAGCTCGCCGGCTCCCGCTCCCAGAACTCCCCAGCCAGCATGCTGACCTGAGCATTCTGGGAGCGGAAGCCCGCACGTCTGAAACGGCTGAGGCGGAGAAGCACTGGGCTAGGGGGACCGAGCTCAGATCGAAAGCATCCACGGGATCCAGTCGATCGCAACAGGGCGAAAGCAGCATCGCAAACGCCGCCCCTCCCGTAGGCAGATGCCGCGGCGCCCTCCGAAGGGGCGGGGCTTTTGCATCGCGGCACGCATCGTTGCTTCGTTGTCGGCATCACCACGGAAAGCTCTGGCTTAGCTGCAAAGAGGCCCCCCAAAGCCGGAGAAGCCAAGAAGAGCCCCGCGCCTCCCCCACGGCTCCGGCGCCCCACCCGAGGCATCCCCTGCGCTTCTCCCAAATGACTTCTGCGTAGCATCCAGCGCCCGAAAGGTTCCCGTCATTGGCCCGAGGTCTCCTTCTCATCCCTGAACCTTCTTCTTGGGGCCGCCCGTAGGGGAGGGGTTAAAAAAAGAGGGCAGCCACCACGATGCACGTGCGAAAGAGGGAGGCTGAGGGCACGGCACGGATGCCCCTGGACGTCTTTCGCCTTCCAGCCTCTCCCCTCGGTCTAAGGGGAAAGAGTTGGGTCTGAGTTCGGCCGCTCTGACCTGTTGATGGATTTGATGAGACGAATGTAAAGTCACAAAGCATGGACACTCACCCCATCATACACAGGAAAGTGGAGAGGCCGTAGCTGAGGGTTCCCATGCGGTAGACGACCTCGGTGGTGATGATCTGTCGGCAGCAGGGGCAGATGGTGGATGCGGGTTTACTGGAGAAGATCCCGGCAACTACAACAGGTGGGGAGGAGTCCATGCAGACTACGAGACAGAGAGGGGACAGATATCAGGGAGCATGCCGTGCCCTGCGCCCGGAATGTCTCGGGGCAGACAGGACTTCGGCTTAGTGCTGAATTTTTAAGGATCACAGTATCCTGCAGACACTGGCCCGCACTGGCTGATCCGGAAAATACGTCTGAGAATCCCCCAACTTCAGGCCACCTGAGAGCGGCCAGCCACGTTTGCGTGCAGCCAAGGAAACTACTCAAGTGGCCATGAAGTCACTGCTGGAGTTGATAAGAGACTTTACAACGAATAACAGCAATGTAACTTTATTGTGATGGCCGTTGCAGTTCTTGGACTGTGAGATGCGGGAGGAGGAGTGTAAGGTTTCAGATCGGAATGAACCTCAGTAGATGTGCGCAGGCCATTAAAAATGTGGTTCGGGATGAATGAGTTGAAAATTTGTATCATGCCAAAAAGTATGTGTTGCACATAAAGAAGGGCTGGTGGAGCTTCAACCTCAGAGCCATGGCTTCTCTCTTGACTTTTTTGACCCCACCTGAGCCCTTGGACACTTCCAATTTATTTTCTCAGGGTCTATTTATTAGATCAGGTCTATTTATTAGATCAGGTTCTCTGATCTACCCAAATTCTCCTGAGTAGATCATGGTGATCTTGTCCTTATTCAAGGACAAGCTGTCCAAGGGCATGTTTTTCACTGTGCAAGTTTCTCTCTAGTTGCATTGGCTTTCTATATGCCCAATATCCTAAGAGGACAGTTGAGAGAAATCTCTTTCCCTGTTGCTTGTTCAAATTAGGAAGAGTGAAACCTGGGAACACCGGAAGGAAATGTCACGAAAATTGTCAACAGGAGATCTTTTCACCAGCCCATGAAACACAACAGCTCAACAAAAACCAGGAGGAATTCAAACAAGAGCTTTGAAGTACCCTGGGAATGACACCGAAAAAAAGCTTTTTTTTTTTACTGGGAAAGACACTCCTTCTATATCCCTTTCTCCATCTTTAATCTTAGACAGATGATTTAAACCATCTTCTGTCCTTGGGACCTGAATGCGGTGGTCTTAGGTCTCCATCCACCCTGGTCACCTCTCTCCATCTGTTCCAGGTAGATGCTGTGCTGTATCTGCACTTAAATGCTTTCATAGCACCCTCTTGATGAAAAAGAACAAGTGTTTTGCATCGCTTTTATTCACACAAATGCCTCTGGGCCTCCCAGGCACTCCAGCAGCACTCTGAGAAAAGAAACATCTTGACAAAGTTCCTGTCCAGAGTTTCCTGGGAGCACCAATAAAGGGAACAGCTTTGTCTCATACATTCCCTTCTAGGTAAATGGGTGCCTTGTGATTTGCCATGCCTTTGTAGCTAATATTTGCTGAGAGTCATCCTGGCCCCTGCCCAAAATTTCGAACCTTAGATCCATGAGGAGAACCTTCTTAAGAACCATAAGCAGGAAATTCAGGGGGACCTGGATGCTGTTATCCCCAGGTAGCGTCTAGTGTGAGATCTTAGGTGTCCACAATAAGCCATGATTACATCATGTGAATACTGGCAACCAACTTTGTCCATTTGCAAATGCCCATGAGTGAGATATCTTGTATTTCCAGCATTTTGGACTAT
Source organism: Acrochordus granulatus (assembly GCA_032468055.1). Lineage (NCBI taxonomy): Eukaryota > Metazoa > Chordata > Lepidosauria > Squamata > Acrochordidae > Acrochordus > Acrochordus granulatus. Next base: position 7,972 of record JANHZU010002620.1, on the reverse strand, counting down.
TTGTTTATTACATTTATATAGCTGCCCATCTCACAATAAGGTGATTTTAGGCAGCTCACAATAAAAAAAGATCATAAAATCCAAATCCCAAACATCAGCATTATTATGTGGGGAGATGATGTTAAAAAGTGTGCAGCCATCTCATCAATTCATTTGAGATGCTGACACAGAAATGCTTCAAGGATCCTCTGGAAGACAGACAAGGATGGGGCCAATCTCAGTTCGGGGGAAAGAGACACTGTCCCACTACGTCCCATCAGATGAAATGCTTTCATAAATGGAACCTACAGCATTCCACTTCTGCTGGACCTGATAGGCAGACGTAATAGGGAAGAGACTGTCCCTCAAATAACCTGGCCCCATGCCATGAAGGGCTTTAGAAATCAAAAACAGCCCCTTGAATTGGACCCAGAAGCAAATTGGCAACCAACGAAGCTTGCAAAGCAGAGTGTAAATATGTGCTGTCCTAGAAGCACACACAGTTGCTTGTGACGCTGCATTTTTTACCAGCTGAAGCTTCTGGATACTCTTCAAGGGCCACTCCATTTACAGCACATTACAGTAGTCCATTCAGGAGGTGACCATGACAAGAGTGATTGTGAAAAGAGCCTCTGGTCCAGGAACAAGCTCATCTGGTACACAACATGGAGCTGTGCAAAAGCAGGAATCAGTCTAGGAGGTCCCCCATGTTGTGGACCAGATCTGTTTTAAACAATGCCATGCCATCCAGTACCAAAGATGGCCAAGTCCCTAAGCCACTCGGTCTTGCCAGAGTTCAGCTGAAGCCTGTTGTTCCTATCCAGGCCCCACAGCCTGCAGGCACCAGGATGGGACATCAACAGTGTCACTTAAATCAACAGAACCAGAAAGGTATAGTTGGGTATCATCAGCATGCTGATGACCATCTTGCGCAAAATCTAGTAGGCACTTTAACCTTCAATATTTGGAAAGTGATATGTCAAAGAGTAAGCGATACTACTTGCACAGCCAAGCACTGTGTCTTACTCTTTCCCAGGTGGGTGGGTGTCTTACTCTTTTTTTTATGAATCAATATTCTCATTCACCTGCTTCTAGTTGCTCACAAGGCATTTCACAAGTATACGGTGGTGGAGATGAGTCACAGTCGCAAGCATCTGCACAAAGAGAAGAGGACGAGAGGGAGAAAGAAGAGTGTTGCAGATGGTTTAATTGATCATTTTAAATCAAATCCAGAACTGAACCCTCTTTCACCTTTGATTCAGTCCTCAGGGTGGAAATGCACTTGGGACATACCTGAGACGCGATAATGCTCAGTCTCTGAAAAGGTGGCTGCACACGAACCTGATGGATACTGTTTAACTGTGTAGCTTGGTGGTTCTGAGCTGTAGGATTGTGATGCATACAATTTTGGACTGTAGGATTGTACTGTGTAGACTTCTGGGGTGTGTGAAGCAGAGTATCCAGGAGCATACGGTTCCTGGGGCATCGTCAATGTGACCATAGGAACGGAGACTTTCTTCTTCTCTTGGGACATCTTCATTCCAGACACCTTCCTACAAATGGTAACAAGTCAGAGGCAAATGGGTTGATTTGTGGGGAGCCATCTCAGATGCTGGAAGTGATGCAAACCAGGGGTTAATGTTGCATTTTAACCCTTTAGCTCTCATACTCACACAGTTTCATTGGGGGCATCCCTAGCAAATTATTGAAGAAGCTGGAGTTCTGAAATCTTGGCCTGAATGTATAGGTAGTCCTTGACTTACAACCATAATTAGGTCCAGACATTCCATGCTAAGCAAGGCAGCGGTTAAGTGACGTGCCCAATATTACAACCTTTTTTGCCATGGTTGTTAAATGAATCTGGCTGCCCCCATTGACTTTGTTTGTTCAAAGTCAGCTGGGAAGGTCACCAATGGTGTTCACATGACCCCAGGATGCTGCAATTTTATAAAATACATGCTGGTTGCTAAGTACCCAAATTTTGATCATGTGATCTTGGGCACGCTGTGATGGTTGCAAGAACAGGGACTGGTTGTAAGTCACTTTTTCCAGTGCTGTTGTAACCTCAAGTCATCACTAAATGAATGATTGTCAGTCGAGGATATGCATATTCAACCCCAAACCAAGCTTGAACCGAAAGATCACTGCAACAGGCCAGTGTAAGAGCCTTGCTTGCCAGATGAGGCCCCATAAAGCTTTTAAGCAGAGTTCATAACCAAGCTGCCATTGAACCTGTTTAATATTATCATCTAATATTTCTCTAAATTGAGGCCCCAAGCTTCTTTACATCTAGATTTGTTAAAATCTATCTCAAATAAGATGAGCAATGCAAGCCCATTCTATTTTTACTACTGGTACTTTAAAAATGTTGGTAGAATTGTGTAAAGTGAGCAAATTTTGATTCAGTTAAATAAGAAATAAGACTCGCACTTGGTACAGCAGCCATGATGGCCTTGGAAGATATTCATAAGGGCCAGAATAGTGTTAGCCATGATTTCCCCTGTGACACTGTATGGAAGTGAAAGTTGGACCATGAAGATGCAGGGTAGGAAGAATATTGATACTTTTGGTGTTGGAGAAGACTCCTAAAACCACCATGAATGGCCAAGAAAACAGAAATGGATCATCAGACATATCGATCCAGAGTTGACCAGGCTCAGATACTTTAGACACATTATGAGAAGACCCAACTCTTTGGAGACGGCTCTAATGCTGGGAAAGATAGTAAGAAAGAGAAGAGGGTGACCAGCAGCATGGAGGGACTCAGTTTCGATGAATGCACCACTGAAGACCTGAAAGTCCAAATTAGGAATAGATTTGTCCTGGGGAAAATCTATTTACGTGGTTGCTAGGAGTCAACAACTTGACGGCACATAATCAAATGCCTATAGAGGTTCAGGCCAACCCACATCTCTACATCAGTGAACAAAACACATTTGCTACAATTTTCCTTTGCCAGAAATGAATTTTCACATGCACCTTTGAAGACTTGAACAGCCCTTGTAATTAGATGATAAAATTAAGTTATTGTATTCTGTGCCACATAAACCTATGAGTAATAACATGAATGCAGATTCATATGTAAATCTGATGTCATCCATGTTGTGTAAATCTGGAGCTTTGTTTCTCTGGCTTCTTTACAAAATATTTTGGTGATGTCTCTGTATAGAGTATTAAAAACTGAGCAATTTTGTTTAACTTATTTTGTAATCATTTTTTTGTTCCTGTACATGGATAAGATGCTTTATCTCATTACTATGATAATATCAATAATGTTAATATAATAATCAACATTATTGATCCAGATTTGAATTTCAAATATCGTTCCTGTCCTTTCAAAATTATGCATAAAGGAGAGGTAAGTTGTACTTTTTTAATCAAAATACTGTATGATTTCTTTGAAATTCCCCTTTTAAGTTCAGCTATTGCATTTCTTTTTTGAAAGCCTTTTAAGGTGGATTCTCATTTGTAACCAATCTGACATTTCCCCTCTTAGTTCCGTTGTCTCACTCTCTTCCCCAGCTATTAATCTACTTTGGGCTTGATTTTAAGCTCCCCGAATGCGCTCCTTGAGTGTCACTGACATAGTCTTCCTATATAGACAGTAATGGAGTGAATTTCCAGGAGGGAAGGGGGCTCATTCCTGAGGAGCAAGAGATAGTTTGTGAGAGAGAAAGAGGGTGAAGACAACCTCTCCCTAATGGTTCTCTGAATATAGGCTTGTGTAAATAGTAGAATGGTTCAGTTGGGCAAGATTCTGTCTTTAGATATAAAACAATAAAGCAATCTACTTGGAAGAATCACCATATGTCTTTTTTAGTTTGGGGGTCCAGGATCTAGATATCAGGATCACGAAATGTTGCAATTTATTCACATATCTGATTTGAGCTTCTTTTCCATTTTGGGATGGTTCTCCTGTCATTTAATTATGAAAATGTGTACATGCAGGTACTCCACCCACCCCTTACAAAGCCCAAATTACAGGTTTTATGTTGCAATCGTGCTGTTCAGTTATTATTCTAGCAAAGGGGTTAAAACAGATTTTCTTAACCCTGGACACTTTAAGATGTGTGGACTTAACTCCCAGAATTCCTCAGCCAGCTATGGTTAAGAAACACTATAGCCAGGGTTAAGAAACACTGTGTGAACATACACATCCTGTGATTTCAGTAATTTAATCCATGGATAAGGATTTTCTAGAGATGGGAGAGGAGCCTTTCCTACATAAGTAGCAGAAGCTGAAACAATCAGATGGATGTTCTCGTGAAAAAACACCTATTTAATCCTATACTATAGTTATATTTCTCAATTTTAGTTTCTTCCCACACTCTCAGTTTCTGAGCCAGTGACCTCAGTGCATTAAAACAAATGGAGAAATAAATTACATGACCATAATTTGTAGCAAGAAGGAAGTGAACAGGGGACCTCCATTCAGCAGTCTCTCCCCTCCAAACTCTAAAAAAGTTCCTACATGTGTCAGTTATTCAGCTTTCTAGCCAGAGTTGAAAACCTGTCTGAGAAATTCAAAACATTTGACTGAATGTTGGAATTTTGCTTTTCTCTATTTTAATTTTTTCCAAGTTCTACTTTTAAAACTGGACAAGAATGGAAGGAAGGAGGAGGGGGAGGGGGAGAGGAGAGAGAGAGAGAAAGGAAGGAACGAAATAAGGAAGGAAGGAAGGAAGGAGAAGGGGAGAGGGAGAGGAGAGAGAGACAGAGAGAAAGAGAGAGAAAGAGAGAGAGAGAGAGAAAGAAAGAAGGCAGGAAAGAAGGCAGGAAAGAAAGAAAGAAAAAGAAAAGTCACAGCACTGCGACCCCGCATCGAAGCAGCCGAGAACAAGTCCCGCCAAGTGGATACGGGGCTGACTCCCGAGCAGGCTGTGCTAAAAGTCTTCTTGTGATATTTGGAACTTGAGGGGAAGAAGTCATCGGGGTGACTCCGATCGCCCTGCCGGAGCCAGCAGGCAGTCTCCGGGGGCGAGCTTCCGCGGGTTCCTGCCTTACGGGAAGTTCGTGCACGAATTAAACCCGCGAGCGACGCCGAAGCCTGAGCGTGGACCTTGTCCACTGCCCCCCGTCAGCATCTGCGCGGCAAGTGCCGCCTCCCGTCGCTGCAGAGCAGAGACAGAGCCCCTCGTCCCTCTCGCTCTCTCGGGTTTTCCGCCCGATGCCCGTTTCCGGAACTGGGACGCCAAAGAAACCGCTGACCTTTGCGGGCAAGACTTGCGACGAGCCTTCGACCTTCTCCCAGTTGCCGGTTGCTTCACCCCCGGGTTGAAGACTTAAGGAGGAGCATGCTCCGCTCGTCCGGCTGCAGCCAGCGTGGAGCCCAAGACTGAGAGCGGCAGCCGAAGCGACAGGAAGGAAGTGCCGGGGCGGCGGCGGCGGGGCCTTTAATTACCCGCCGGCTTCGTCAAGCGCTCAGCCTCCTCCGAAGATCTGCTGCAAACACCTTTGAAGGAATGCGGGCAAACGCGTTTGCCTCTTCTCAGCCGAGGGTTCCCTTCGCGATTGCGCTTGGCATGGAGGCCAGGTGCAGGCATCGCTGCTCGTCGCGTGCGGCTTTGCACAGAAGCATCGCGTTCCTCGGCCCTTTTCACTCGGGGCCGAGGCTGACTTCGGGAAGAACCTGGGAAGTTCGCGACCGCGTTTCCCTTTTCGCTCTGAAGAGCATCGGACCCGTTCAGAATCTCCCAAAGCAGATGTCAGATTCCTGAAGAAATCCCCGAAAAGACTTTTCAGAAGAAAAGAGGAGCCTTTTTATGATGCTTTTTTTGTTTCTGAAATGCCTGCTCTTGCCGTTTCTCATTATGCCTTTGCTGGTTTTTAAGACTTCGAAAAAGAAGTGGCTGGTTTTTCAGCATCGTATGTGTTTGCGTGAGCGTGAATTCAGGAGCAAAGCTGGATTAAGCTGAGACCCATGTTGGGGATGCATTTTGGAATTTAACATGCTTAGCTTATCCGTGAATATCTATCTATAGTACGGCTCGATAGAATAGATAGAATAAAGATAGAATAAAAGACGCCAGCTCGAGTACAATCTGCTTTGTTCACACTGCATGCTGCCCAGAATCTCATTTTGTGATTAAAATGACCTCATGCATTCTTTAAGTAAATCAAATTCATTTCTGTGATTTCTTTTATTTTAAAGGACAGTCCTTTATTTCAGAAAGCTGCCCTTCAGATTTTTTCTTTCCAAAATTCATTTTTGTCCCTTATTTTGGTCATTTAATTTTTCCCATGCAGACATTACCACCTAATATACACTTTTTCACATTCATGAGAAAAACATGGAAATTGAATTGTCTTTTTAAAATAAATTTACCTCTACAGTTTGATTTTAGGCATTTTTATTACAATATTAGACTTAGATCCTCCCATGCTATATAGTATATCGGGCAGCAACGGATCTCCAGCACCTTTGATCTTGGGCAAATACTTCAGCATCCTCCCACGTGGATGTTTAGAGTCTTTAAATTTTATTTAACTAAACCTTCACGATGTGATTCGGTGTTTTGGTCGTTTGGCATCAGGAGGGACCCATCTTATTGCTACCTTGGCAATAAATTGCCAATTCTCCAAAATGGAGAATTGATTGTTCTCCATACTTGAAAGATGTCAAATCTCTTGATAATACTTGCTCACACCTTCCAAGTCTTGCTGCATAGATAGGTGCTGGAATCACTATGGAGGCAAGCGAACGGAGTTTCATTTTCAGTGATCTAGACAACAAGGACCAGATTTTATTCATCCTCCAGAAAACAGCTGTTGCTTTTCCAATGTGGCCCTTGAAGTCTATCTTTGTGTCTCCATTTTGGGCAATTATGTTACCCAAAGAAGTAAACCTTTCTACTTCCTCCAGTTGCTGTGATCCAAAGGTGATTCCCCGTATCTGTGCAGTGGTGCTCACATGCACGATCTTCGATTTCTTGAGGCCAATTTTTCTTGCTTCTTCATCTAAGGCAGTCGCCACTTGTTGTAGTTTCATCTCATCTTCTTCAAGTAGGGCAATATCATCAGCAAAATCTCGGTCACCAAGACAATCTTGGTTGGATTGGTCAGAATAATGGATGCCTTTCCCAACGAATGATGTTCATCACATAACATAATTGAGAGCCACAAGGAAGAGGAGTGGTGATAGAATACAGCCTTGTCTAACTTTGATAGTAATTTCGAAGAAGTCCATATGGCCAGTTTTGGTCTTAATTCAGCAGCTTGATTGTAGATATAAAGCCTTGATGATAGTAATAAAGATTGTTGGTACAGTATACCGTAAAGACACAGGATCTGCCGGAGGGATTCATGGTAGACACTGTCAAATGCTTTCTTGAAATCAGACTAGCAGATGTCGATACTCAATGCACTGTTTTATGATGTTCCTTAAAGTGATTATTTGCTTGCAACAGGACTTTCAACAGTGAAATCCGGCTTGTTCTTCTGTACAACGTTGGTGTAAGGCACTTTGCAGCTGCCTAAGGAGAATTATTCAAAACGTCTTTCCAGGCATATTACCTTTCTTAGGAATTTTAACAATAGCCCCTCTTTGTTAGTCCTCTGGGAGTGCACCACTTTGCCAACATTTATTAAACAACTTTGGGGGAGAGCGGGTCATGGCTATGGAGCTCCCTGCAGTCCGCAGTGTCCACTTATCCCAAGGTGCTAGACACCTTTGAAGATGCCTCTACAGGTGGTTGGTGAGTGGTACGAAAGACTGGGGGTGCTTGAGGACCCTGTTTTCCCCTTTTTGTGGGAGACAAGATGAGATCTGAGAGATCTGAGAGAGCCCAGTGTAAACCTCCATTCTGAGAGTCAGCTGTTCAGCAGAAAAGAACCAGCTGGCTGGGACCAGCAGTGGGAGTAGCAGTTGGGGACTCTGTCTTACCCCCCACTGCCTTTCCCCTTCTTCACATCACTCTGACTTGTCTGTGAAGACTCTCACTCGTCCAGGGTAATTGCATCGCAACAAAGTTTAAAAAACAGGCATCTGGACTGG
>JANHZU010002617.1:103128-116010 GCA_032468055.1 Acrochordus granulatus | reverse complement strand
GCTTTAGCGTAGTCAATGAAGCAAAAGTAGATGTTTTTCTGGAATTCCCTCACTTTTTCCATGATCCAGCAAATGTTAGCAATTTGATCTCCAGTTCCTCTGCCTCTTCAATACCCAGCTTGTACATCTGGTAGTTCTCGGTTCGCATACTGCTGAAGCCTAGCTTGCAGTATTTTGAGCATCACCTTGCTAGTGTGTGAAATGAGCGCAATTGTACAGTAGTTTCAATATTCCCTGGCACTGCCCTTCTTTGCAAATGGAATATAAATTGATATTTTCCAATCCTGTGGTCATTGTTGAGTTTTCCAAATTTGCTGGCATACTGAATGAAGCACTTTCACAGCATCATCTTTTAGGATTGGAACATCATCACCTCTGCTAGCTTTGTAGTTAGTAATATTTCCTAAGGCCCACCTGACTTCACACTCCAGACTGTCTGGCTCTTGGTCAGTGACCGCACCATCATGGTTATCAGGTACACTTAGATATTTCTTGTTTAGGTCTTCTGTCTATACTTGTCACCTCGTCTTAATCTCTTCTGCTTCTGTTAGATGCCAACCATTTTATCCTTTATCATGCTCATCTTTTCATGAAATATTCCCTTGATATCTCCAATTTTCTTGAAGAGCTCTCTAATATTTCCCAGTCTATTGTTTTCTTCTATTTCTTTGCATTGTTCGTTTAAGAAGGCCCTTCTTATCTCTCTTTGAAATTCTCTGGAAATCTGTATTCAGTTGGATGTATCTTTCCCTTTCTCTCTTGCCTTTCACTTTCCTTCTTTCCTCAGCTATTTGTAATGCCTCATCAGACAACCACTTTGCTTTTTTACATTTACTTTTCTTTGGGATGTTTTTAGTAACTACCTCCTGTACAAAATTTCACACTTCCATCTATAGTTCTTCAGGCACTCTGTCTATCTGATCTAATCCCTTAAATCTATTCCTCGCCTCCACTGTATATTCATAGGGGATATCATTGAGGTCATACCTGAATGGCCTAGTGTTTTTCTCTAGTTTCTTCAATTTCAGCTTAAATTTTGCAATAAGAAGCTCATGATCTGAGCCATAATCAGTTCCAGGTCTCCATCTTTGGCTGAAAAGAATATAATCACTCTGATTTCAATGATGACCATCTGGTGATATCCATGTATAGAGTTGCCTCTTAGGTTAGAAAAGTTTATTTGTTAGATGAGCTTTTCTTTTGACAAGATTCTGGTACACTTTGCCCTGCTTCATTTTGTACTCCAAGGCCAAACTTGTCTGTTATTCCAGTTATCTTCTGACTTCCTACTTTAGCATTCCAATCCCCTATGATGAAAAGGACATCTTTTTTGGTGTGAGCTCTATCAGGTATTGCAGGCCTTCATAGAACTGGTCAACTTCAGCCTCTTCGGCATCAGTGGTTGGGGCATAGACTTGGATTACTGTGATGTTGAATGGTTTGCCTTGGATTCAGACAGAGATTATTCTGTCAGTTAGGAGATTGTATCCCAGTACTCCTTTTCCCACTCTTTTTGGCTATGTCGGCTACTCAATTTTGTCTAACATATTCTTTCCCACAGTAGTAAATATAATAGTCATCTAAATTAAATTCACACAATCCTGTCCATTTTAGATCACTGATTTTCAAGATGTCTATTTTTAATCTTGCCATCTCATGTTTGACCACATCCAGCCTACCTTGATTCATAGATCTTATGTTCCAGGTTCCTATGCAATATTGTTCTTTACGGCACTGGACTTCCCTTTCACCTCCAGTCAAATCCACAACTGAGCTTCCTTTTGGCTTTGGCCCAGCCATTTCACTCTTTCTGGATCTATTTGTAATTCCTTTTGATCTGAGAGGCTCATCTTCTTGGATCCTATCTTTTGTTACTGTCCATGGGATTTCTTGGCAAGGATAGTGGAGTGGGTTGCCATTTCCTTCTCCAGTGGAGTCCTATAGCCCATTTTTCATTAGATGTCCAGTAACTCCTACAACCTCTAGTGCAGTCCTTGTTCACCCAGGCAATGACCAAGCCGATATGGATTTCTGTAAATTACATTTCATGTTTTCTATGGGAGGGAGACACTCTTGTCTGGCTCACCCATTGAGATCTGTCTAGTATGGTTGAAACTCTGGCATAGTTCTCACCTTCTTTGGAGCACACAAGCCCCCCAACCACAGTGAGGTGGTGCCTCACTGGGGGGATAAATGTAGTTATTGGCCCTTTAATTGATAGTTAGTGAATTGTATGACACCCACCCCCAGAATAGCTAGAGGGATTATCACAAAAGACAATGGGAATTGTCCAGTCCCCTGATTATTCAGAATAGACTTTGCTGATTTGAGCATTCATTAATTAAAATTGAAAGTAGAGCATCTTGAAAGCACTCATGCAGACTGCTTAGTTGTTAATGTCTCAATGCCCCTTGCAAGCTCTCTAAGCTCTGAACTGCTTTCTGTAACCATAATTTTGTAACAGAAGGCCATGTATAAGGACATCCTCACAACCCACTGCCTTTCTTGGCAAGTGGTGCTCCTGACCAGTGGCGCTTCTAACAGCCTGTCAAATAGCTCTTTGGTAAGCTGTTTGGTATACAGTTTCAATCAGGACATAATGGTTCCATTGCTTATGCATTTTCCATCTTCCTGAGCACAGATTTGCTTCTGACAGCTTGCCAAACAGTTGTTTAATGGGTTCTCAGGAGCAATACTGAAATAGACAAGTACATGGAAAGATTCCTCACCATTTTTTTGTTTACTAGATTTATATTTATATTATAGGTCTACATTTAATGTATTAGACTTTTATTCCCTTTCTCTCTGAGGAACTCAAAGTGTTGTTTGTAATACTCCTTCCTAATCTTCCCTCCCATTTCTGCAACAACCTAGTGAGGTAAACTGGGTTGAAAGAGAGTTCAGTGTATTTTCAATGCCTAGAAGTTAAGGGTATTGTATGAATCAAGCCTTTCTGAAGACCTGGGGGAGGAAAATCGGGGAAGGAATTCAGGGAGCAGGGCCCATAATAAAAGCCTTTTGTGAGGGATGACCAAGTAAGTCTCCATGGCTGAGGGTGAACTAGGGTCTTCCCACAGCCAGTCCAACACCTTCACCACCACACATTGGGTCTCAATTAGAAATAAATATCTTACCTTCTGTCAAACTGATGGGCACTTAGTTGAGGTAGAGGGAGGCAGGAGTAACTTAGGTCACAGGGTTTAGGTGCCCTGAAAAGAGGGATGAATGCCTCTGAGTGGGAGGAGTGAGGTAAGAAAAAAATAAGGGAGAATGGCTGTGTTTTTGGAGGCACACCTACATCTATATTCACATGTATCTCCCTTTTCCTATTTCTACATGGTCCCTATCCTTGCACTTTACTATGATTTAATTTTATATACTAACAAGGCCAATTTCTTGCAAAATACAGGACTTTCCATCTATGAACTTCTATTTCAGTTCATACACTGAAACTAAAAAAATAAACATTCCTGCTCAAATTTACACCAATTTCTATTACATATGCCTTCTTCCAACTGTTCACAGAAATAGGGCTATATTTTTAAGTCTCCCACTCACATCTTGGATAAAGTCCCAATAAAATGAATAGGAATCATGTCACCAAGATAGGTCTGGAATACACAGATCCAGTCTCTAAATTTCCCTTTGGACATTTATGATTTATTCCATAGTAATTCAACCTGTGCTAAGTTTAAAAACTATTAGCCTTTGGGAAATATATCTCAAAATCATAACTGTCAGAGGTTAGCAGCAGTTACAAACAAGCCCATCTAATAGTATGCAATTGACAGGTTACAGTTTAACAGTTGTGCAATTATGTGGTTAAATTCCTAGAAAAGTATCTTCACATAGCCATCCAATTTGTTCTACCAGGTCTGCCTTTTGAGTCTTCAAAGGTTCCCACAGAGGTTCCTTCCCCTTCTTAAAACCTCTGCCCTCCAAAAAAAGAGAGAGGGAATTAAACAGTACTGGAAAACAGTGGTTCCCATGCCTCACATATTAATGATGTGTATAAAAACTAGCTAATGCTTGTGTATAAAAGGTCACCATGGAGAAGGCAAGAGAATAATTCCAGCTGTGATCCTGTCCACAGCTGTTGTGCACTTTCAGTCTTGCCCAGAGACAAAAAGGATTTTCCCATGTTAATTTAGTTGCTGGATAGTACTTTATTTATTTATTTATTAGATTTTTATTCCACTTTTATAATTTAGCTATGTTTTTGTGAAGTAACAAGTCCAGGGTCAAAATTCCACCCCAATATTTACTCCCAGTGACAAAATCTGTCCAATGATGTCTTAATATTTAGGCACAGCCTTTGAGCACATAATAAAATTCCCCTTTCCCCTATTCATAGATTTAACTTCTAGTGGCGGGATTCTAGAAACATAAAAGTAACTTTGCTGGTATAAAAGGCAGCAGATCTCTTTCTCTTTCCTGAATCCTTTAATGCTTATTAGATCCTTCTGGCCTTGAAGTGCCATTTTTATGTTTAAAATGGATCTAAATTGGATACAATCAAGTCATGGGAGAAATACCATTTCCTACATTAGCTTTTGAGGCAGTGCTTTCTATTCAATCCTAATGGATTTCATTAACAATAAAAAGATAGGCAAATGAAGTTTATTTCTTTGCAGTAACTCTGCTTAGCTTCTGAGATCATCCAAGTTAGGTAGTTGCTGTTATTTCTTGAGCCAGGACTGGTGAAACCTAGATTCAGTTCTCGCTTGTTATGAATTTGACTGGGTCATGCAAAATGAAAAATTGCAAAAAAAAAAAAAAATTTTTATCAAAAAAGACAACGGGATTTTATTTCTAGTTTAACTCTTCTCTAAAACATTTCTCTCCCTTCCAGAAAGCTTTCTCAATTCATATTAAATGATGAGAAATGGCAGGAATTTATAACTTTCTCTCATATCAAGCTACAAGATCATAAAAAGGCTTAACAATAAAAAGGCTTAGAGATGTTGGGGGTGGGAAATCTGTGCTCTCAGGCTCAACTGGATACATATGCAAATAGAATGATAAATGGGAAGTCTGCCAGAGCTGCATTATAAACAGAAAATAATTGGTCTCTAATTCCTCTTCCTCTATTTAGAGAGGGCTGCGTGGTGTTTAAATAGATGACCTCTTTGATTCCTCTTGCAAACCATTTTTTTTCTCTGTCCAAAATTTGAACTGTCAGTCTTCAAAGGAAGATATTCTCATTCATCCAGGTCATCTATAATCATCTATAATTTACATAGATTGGATGATGCACTTCCTTGGGCCAGAACATAAACACCCAAGTCAAATGCCATTGAAGCCTTTGTGGTTTATTTTTGGTGGGAGGGGGTGCTTGAAACCACAACAGAGTCTTTCTCACCACTCCTTCCTTGTTCAACTGCCTCCTTATCTGGCTCCAGGAGGGTAGAAATAAAACACAGGGTGATAGATCCTAGGGCAAACCTATTTTATGGGCATGTGGTTGTTGTTCAGTTGCTAAGTCATGCCTGACACACTGTGACTACATGGACTGCAGCACACTGTCACATGGTCTCCCTGTCCTACACTGTCTGCTAGAGTTCACTCAAACTAATGCTCATCAATGATGCTATCTAACCATCTCATCCCCTGCCATCCCTTTCCCTTTTCCCTTTTGCCTTTAATCTCTCCCAGCATTACGGTCTCTTCTAATGAGTCCTCTCATCATATTAGATGGCCAAAGTATTTGAGCTTCAGCTTCAGTATCTGTCCTTCCAAAGAGCAGTCAGGGTTGATTTATTTTAGGATTGACTGGTTTGATCTCCTTGCCACCCAAAGGACTCTCAAGAGTCTTCTCCAGCACCACAATTCGAAGGCATCAATTCTTAAAGCACTCAGCCTGCCTTATGGTCCAACTCTCACAGCTACACATTACCATTGAGAAAACCATAATTTTGTCTATACAGAACTTTGATGGCAAAGTGATGTCTCTGCTTTTTAATATGCTCTCTAAGTTTGCCATAGCGTTCCTGCCAAAGAGCAAACATCTTTTAATTTCATGGCTGCAGTCACCATCTGCAGTGATCTTGGAGCCCAAGAAGGTAAAATCTGCCACTGTTTCCATTTCTTCCCCTTCTGTTTCCCCAGGAAGTGATGGGATCAGATGCCATGATTGTTAGCTTTTTTTAATGTTGTGTTTCAAGCCAGCTTTTGCACTCTCCTCTTTCACTCTCTTCAAGAGGCTCTTTAGTTCCTCTTTACTTTTTTCTATTAGAGTGGTATCGTCTGCGTATCTGAGGTTGTTGATGTTTCCCCCGGCAGAACCCAGCCTGGCAGTTCACGTGATGTGCTCTGCATATAAGTTAAATAAGCAGGGTGACAATATGCAGCCTTGTCCACACCACTGACCACACTATTATGGTTATCAGGGACATTTAGATCTTTCTTGTAGAGCTCTTCTGTGTATTCTTGCCACCTCTTCTTAATCTCTCCTGTTTCTGTTACATCCTTATCATTTTTGTCCTTTATCATGCCCATCTTTGCATTATATGTTCCTTTGTTACTTACCTCCACTTTTCTTGAAGACATCTCTTGTCATTCCCAGTCTATTCCTCCATTTCTTTGCATTATTTATTTAAGAAGGCTGCCTTATCTCTCCTTACTATCTCTGAAAATCTGTATTCAGTTGGGTATATTTTTCCCTTTCTCCCTTGCCTTATGCTTTCTTTCTTTCCTCATTATTTGCAAAGCCTCATCACAAAGCAAGTTTGTTTTCTTGCATTTATTTTTCTTTGAGATGATGTTAGTAGTTACCTCTTGTACAGTGTTACACACCTCTGCCCATTGTTCTTCATGAACTCTGTCTACCACTTCTAATCCCTTAAATCTATTCCTCACCTCCCTCCTCTATATTCATAAGGGATATCACTGAGGTTATTCCTGAACGGCATAGTGGTTTTCCCTACTTTCCTTAATTTCAGGCTAAATTTTGCAATAAGAAGCTCATGATCTGAGCCATAGTCAGCTCCAGGTCTTGTTTTTACTGATTGTATAGAGGTTCTCCGTCTTTGGCTACAAAGAATATAAATCAATCTGATTTTAGGATTGTCTATCTGGTGATGTCCATGTGTAGAGTTGCCTCTTGGGTTGTTGGAAAAGTTTGTTATAACCAGTGTGTTCTCTTGACAAAATTCTGTTAGCCTTTGCCCTGCTTTATTCTGTACTCCAAGGCCAAACTTGCCTGTTATTCCAGTTATCTTTTGACTTCCTACTTTAGCATTCCAATCCCCTATGATGAAAAGAACATCTTTTTTGGTGTGAGTTCTAGAAGGTGTTGTAGGCCTTCACAGAACCAGTCAACTTCTGCCTTTTTGGCATCAGTGGCTGGAACATAGACTTGGATTACTGTGATGCTGAATAGTTTGCCTTTGATTCAGACCAAGATCATTCTGTCATTTCGGAGATTGTATTCCAGGACTGTTTTTTCCACTCTTATTGACTGTGAGGGCTACTCCATTTCTTCTAAGGGATTCTTGCCCACAGTAGTAGATATAGTGGCCATCTGAGTTAAATTTGTCTATTCTCATCCATTTTAGTTCACTTATTCCCAAGATGTCTATGTTCAATCTTGCCATCTCATGTTTGACCACATACAGCTTATCTTGATTAGATCTTACATTACAGGTTTCTGTGCCATATTGTTCTTTATAGTACTGGACCTCCCTTTCACCTCCAGATCCACAGCTGAGCATCCTTTCGGCTTTGGCCCAGTTACTTCACTCTTTCTGGATCCAATATCCAGAAAGAAATCCAATATTGTGAGGATAAAAATGAATCTAAGTTCCTGTTAGCTCATTAGGGAATTTGTAATTCCTCATTTGTAATTCCTTCCGATCTAAGGGGGTCATCTTCTGGAGTCCTATCTTTTAGCCTTTTGTCACTGACCACGGAGTTTTCTTGGCAAGGATACTGGAGTGGGTTGCGATTTCCTTCTCCAGTGGATCAGGTTTTGACAGAACTCTCCACTATGATCTATCCATCTTGGGTGGTCCTGCATGGCATAGCTCATAGCTTCATTGAGTTACACAAGTCCCTTTGCCACAACAAGTCAGTGATCCATGAATGGCATTTCAAGCATGGGGAATATCAATTTGGATTTAAGAAGGGTCCTGAATGCTTGTTGATTATTTCTGCTACCATGTATTCATACATATCACCATTATTGTTATAATTCTGTTTTCCCATATTATCTATGCCACCACTCAAACCGACTACTATCATAAATATGACAAACCCCTTAAAAGGGCAAGTGCATATGATTGAAAAGGGATCAGTGGAATTCATGAAGCAAGAACCTCCTTTTCATTTAAGTAAATTAAATCGCAAAGTAACAAACGGCAGCATCCCTCAAACACTTAACAGCCCAACCATCCCATGCATTATGTCCCAAATCATTGGAATTTTCAAATCTTTATGACTGAGAATATGCTCAGGAGATGTGAAGATAATGCAGTACATTTGTTCTCTTACAGTTACTCTTGCATAATGTATGAGAAAATCCAGCACAAATAAATGCATCCTCAAAGAACATCACTTTGATTTTTTGATGGTGTTGCCATATAAAATCAATCAAATGACTTCCATAATGCTGCTGTTATGTCATTTTTCTTTTTTTCTTTTTTGCCATTAAAATTAGCCTGTGGCAGAACATTTTGGCATGAGTGTAATGTCTAACTCTGAAGTTAGAAGTTTATTAATAAGATATTACAATGGTTGCTTGGAGATTTCAGATCCCAGAATACTGGATCCATTCGCTTTTTCAGAACACTAATCTAAACCTATGTTCACATTCAGCAAGTCGCAATTCTGGTTCCATACTTTGGTGGCCTCCAAATGTTTTCGGGCTTCAACTTCAGAACTGCAAGTAGAAAAAGCCGTTTCTGCAATAATGACTTGAAATTATGGAAGCTGCAGTCTCAACACATCTGGTTGAGATGTTCTCGATTATGGAAGGCTGATTAAATAAAAGTAATGAAACATGATCCCCAATGAAATAATGCCATTATAATTAAGACGGGAGTTTCAAAATCACATTTTGTTCAAATTACATTTTTATAATAAAATCACAGCAGGTCAATTGAATTAAAATGGGAGAGAAGCTCATTATTTTTCTTCAGCCCACAGGTAAGTACTACAGCTGTAGTAAGTACTAAATGCCTCCAGATAATTCATCCTTAACTTACAAAATACAAACAGGAATTGTAGAATCTGAAGCCCAACTTATATGAAGGTCACTAAATTGGAGAAAGCTATTCAGCTGTACTAAACGATTCCTTTTTCATTTAAAAGTAAAAAGGAATAGGAGTTTTTGAACACTGCTTCATCAATATTTGACTGCCTTTCACCAATGACTTTGCATTGAAAAAGCTGTCTAAATCTCGACAGAATTTGCAGAAAAGTCCTATAGAATCAAAAGAAAGCTGTGAAATAAAGCAAAAGCTACACCTGAAAGTTACAAAGCTTGAAGTCTGAGGGGAGAAGTGGATGTGGAGCTAGTAAATGTTTAAAGAAACAGGAGATATTAAAAGTAGTAAGTTTATACATTTTCAACTACTTATAAAAAGGGATTTTTTTCACATCTATTTGAACTTCATATAATTGGATCAAAAATATCATTATTACAGTAATTGCAGGGCTAGCTGGGTTTTGATAACATTTATGTAAATATCAATTCAGTTTTAAAAAGACAATGAAATGCACCTATGAAAACATATTGAAAGGCAAACATATTTTCCATTTTTACATCTTATATCTACTTTTAGATCTGCATCTAATATCTCTTTTACATCTAATTTATCAAACATTTATTAGAAGGCCAAAGTTCAAAGTAATCTAAGGTTAATATAACACTTTTGCTCATGTGCAAATAGCGGGTGTGTGTGTGTTAAGCATTATGTCAGTTTTTAAAGTAGAACAAAAAATGTACAGGGGATAGAGTACTACAGTAGCTTGGGATGAGTAACTCTAATATATTCAGTATTATATCATATAATTAGTATTTTTATAATCAAATCATTCAGCTGAATGTTTAACTTATTATTTTTAACAATATATGAATATTGTTGTTCAGTTGCTAAGTCATGTCCAACTCTTTGCAACCCCATGGACCACAGCATGACAGGTCTCCCTATCCTCCACTGTCTCCTGGTGTCCACCCAAACCCACATCCATCGCATCTACAATGCTATCCAATCATCTCATCCTCTGCCTTGCCTTCTCCTTTTGCCTTCAATCTTCCACAGCATTGTGGTCTTCTCCAATGAGTTCTCTCTTCGCATTAGGTGGCCAAAGTACTTGAGCTTCAGCTTCAGTATCTGTCCTTCCAATGAAGAGTCAGGGTTGATTTCCTGTAGGATTGACTGGTTTGATCTCCTTGCAGTCCAAGGGACCCTCAAGGGTCTTTTCCAGCACCACAATTCAAAGGCATCAATTCTTTGACACTCAGCCTTCCTTATGGTCCAAGTCTCACAGCCATTACTAAGGGGAAAACCATAGTTTTGATTATACTGTACAGACCTGTGTTGGCAAGGTGATGTCTCTGCTTCTTAATAAGCTATCCAGGTTAGCCTCAGCTTTCCTCCCAAGGAGAAGTATCTTTTGATTTCATGGCTGCAGTCACCATCTGCAGTGATCTTGGAGCCCAAGAGGGTAAAATCTGTCACTACTTATTTCTTCCCCTCCTCTTTGCCAGGGACTGATGGGACCAGATGCCATGGGACTGGATGCCATTTTCCAGTGCAAGAAACTGGAGGAAGCAACCATGAGATGTCATACAACAGAGTGTTTTAATTTTATGAAGAAGGCCAGAAAGCTTTTTGGTCAGAGGATGGGATGGGAAGGAATTGCATGACCAACAAGCCATCAGAGAAAGGTAGCAGGAATATACAGAATACCTTGACAAAACAAAAAAAAAAGACCAAGCCATAAGGCTTGCCAGAAATGGAAACAGATATCCTGGAGGAGGAAGTAGAGTGGGCACTCAATCATTGCCTTACCGCAAAGCTCCTGGAGTTAATAGAATCCCAATAGAGTTACTGAGACCACTGCCAACAAAAGCACTGACAGTGCTTTGCCAAAGTATT
This sequence comes from Acrochordus granulatus, assembly GCA_032468055.1. Taxonomy (NCBI): domain Eukaryota; kingdom Metazoa; phylum Chordata; class Lepidosauria; order Squamata; family Acrochordidae; genus Acrochordus; species Acrochordus granulatus. Next base: position 104,908 of record JANHZU010002617.1, on the reverse strand, counting down.
TGGAAGTCTGGTCAGTGGCCAAAAGAGTAGAAAGGGTCAGTATTTATCCCAATACCGAAAAAGGTGATGCAAAAGACTGTTCAAACCATCGGACCATAGCCTTGATACCACACGCAAGTAAAATTCTCTTGAAAATAATCTAGCAATGTTTTAATCAGAGAACAGCCTGATGTACAAGCAGGATTTCGTAAAGGAAGAGGAACATGTGATCATATTGTCAATCTACAATGGATGATAGAAAAAGCAAAAGAGTACCGAACAGACCTCTACATGTGCTTCATTGAATACACAAAAGTTTTTGACTGTGTTGACCATGACTAGGAATATCGCCACACCACATCCAGCTCATCCAGTCACTGTGCTCTGATCAGGCAGCCACTGTAAGAATTGCATGTGGAGACACACAATGGTTCAGAATTGGAAAAGGTATTCAGCAAGGCTGCATCCTGAGACCTGTACTTTTCAACATGTGCACATAAATAGTTATGAGAAATGCACATCTGGAGGATTCTATCGTTGGAGTTAAGATCGGCGACAGAACCATCAACAACCTCCAATATGCAGATGATACAACATTGCTAGTGGAAAGTAAGGAAGATCTGGAGTGGCTAATCCTGAGAGTTAAAGATGAAAGCGAAAAATTTGGATTGCACCTTAACATCAAAAAAAAAAGATAATGACAACTGCAGAAAAAACACAGGTCAGAATGCAGATTGCCAATGAGACCATAGAAACAGTGAAAGAATTCAACTTCCTGGGCTCTAAAGTCAGCCAACGTGATGACTGCAGTCCTGAGATCAAAAGGCGTATGGCGCTTGGAAGATCTGCAGTGTCCAGCATGATTAACATCTGGAAGAGTAAAGATATCAGCCTCCCAACCAAATGCAGATTAGTCAACGCAATAATTTTTCCAATTGCTACTTATGGATGTGAAACTTGGACAGATAGAAGAAGGGTGGACACTTTCAAACTGTGGTGCTGGACATGACCAGTATGCATCCCGTGGTCTGCAAAAATCACAAACAAAGAAATCCTAGATCGAGTCTCACCAATACTATCACTCAAAGCCAAGATCACCAGACAAAGGTTTTCAAACTTTGTCATGCGAGCTGACTCACTTGAAAAGTCAATCATGCTGGGAGCAACCAGCAGAAAAAGGAGAAGAGGCCACCCTAGTACTCAGTGGCTAGACATTATGACGTATGACACTGGGATGACCATGGCGGATGCAAGATAGAGGGGCATGGAGAGTGCTGATTCATAGAGTGACCAAAGATCAGACATGACTGAATGGCTGGCGATGATGAAGCTAAAATTCTGCTGTAGAAAATATGTCTAGAAACCAAAAAAAATGCTCCACAATCATGTGGCTGGAATCAAATACAACATTTTGTGCAACTAGATATTGTAAGAAGCTACAGAGATGCCCTTGGCTCCTCTGATGAGATCTGTCCAGTATGGTTGAACTTTTGGTATAGCTCTCATTTTCCTCAGAGCACACAAGCCCCACAACCACATCAAGGTAGTGCTTCACTGGGAGTCAGATAATGTATTTCCTAAATACAGTGGAACCTCGCAAGACGAGACTAATCCGTTCCAGAAAAAGAAAAAAGAGGTTTCCCATAGAAATGGGAAACAATGGAAAGTTGGACGATCTATTCCACGTCCCCAAAAATATTCACAAAAAAATAATTTTCATTAATTTTATGTAGAAATGATTGTCCCTAACATCTGAAACAAGTAACAAAGATTAACACACAATATAAAGCAGAAATAGAAC
>JANHZU010002617.1:72920-88833 GCA_032468055.1 Acrochordus granulatus | reverse complement strand
AGAAAAGACTGTGATGCTGGGAAGGACTGAAGGGAAGAGGAGGAGGGGACGGCAGAGGATGAGATGGATGGATAGCACAGTCAGTGCGATGGGCGTGGGCTTGGGAAGTGTCCAGGAGGCAGTGCAGGACAGGGGGGCCTGGCGAACTGCAGTCCATGGGGTCGCGAAGAGTCGGACACGACTGCGTGACTGAACAATAACATATGAAAAGAGCGAAAGACAATCTGTGACCCACCAAATAATCTTCATGTTCCTATGGGATTCTGATGGAGCAAAGGGCCTTTCTTTGTTTGATTTCCAATGTTGCAAACATGCTGTTTGCAGATATTCTGTAACAGAATGTCAAAGTAGAATTCAAAGTCTGAAAATTTCTATAGAGCAAACAAACAAACACAATTAATAGAGTATTAATGTTGATAATTTACAGTTATTTAAATCTGAACACAAGTCTGGGCGAGGTGCTGGCTTGATCCCATATTATCTATGGGAAATCAAGGCTGTAAATAATGGTTTGCTGAAAGGCATCTGTAGAGCTTCTTTTAATGATGATGTTTGATTCCAAACTCTTTGTAAAAAAAAGAAAATTTCCTCTGAGTTGAGCTCAGTCTTTGGTAACTTTATGAACACATCCTTGCATTTTCCCTGGCACTAAAAGATGGTTTGCTACTATTTTATTTTGGCTTTTGCTTTCCAGTTTCCAAGTCTCACATGCCATTCAAAAATGTCTGGGTGGTCTCCCTTTCAAAAAGTAACCAGCTCCAAATCTGCATATGTTTTAGAGATCAGCAAGATAGGCTGCAGGATTTTGTGAGTTTGGGGCATCAATTGGGGCAATGTAGGGCTATATATAAGGCTTGGTATAGAGAGAGATTATCTTGCCCTATATTGCTATGCCAAAGAATCTCAGTCTTGATTCATCTACTTATCTTTTTTATTATTAAATGGAGGGAGCACAGTGTCAAACAACCAGTTTTGTGAGTGATTAAATACATTTTTGACTTCCTGTCAAAGGAGCCCTCAAAGGGAGAGGATTTTGGGACCATGGACATTTTTGTGTCGGAAGCAATAGAACATGCTTGTTTCCCAATTAGCCAACATTCAGTTTCACAAGTTATTACTTTAATCTGCATCCCTTGCCATGGTAAAAACAGCGTACTTCACAGCTTAGTTTCTAAGCTACGGGATTAGCAATATATTTTGAATCTGCCCGTGGAGAAACGCTGCCCAATACAGAGCATCGATCTCTCACAAACTATCAGCCATATGCCTAACCAAATATTTGTCCTGAAGTATATGATGTCTCTGATGATCAAGTATCTTGATTATTGGCTTCTGGGAGGAATCTAAATGGTCGCTCTTGGAAAAATAATTTTTCATTTTTACATGTACATTTTAGCATGGTAACGTAAAATAGGCTTTGTTATCCGCAAATGGGATGGAATGGGTAACAATGAGCAAGCCATTGTTCCGCTTTAGGGCTTAGCCTATTGAATGAATCCACACCTTGAAATGTACGTGCTATATATTATAAGTTTAAAGGCTGCATGTGATTTATTTGCATGTATAGAAGGATCCCAAGTTTGGGATGAAATTCGGCTACAAAGCGGTTATAAGTACGTGTATGCAAAAATTCCCAAATAAGAATGGATATATGTTCAGTAAGCCTTCCTGAGGTGCAATGCATGCATTTCCCCCCGCTTCCATCTCCTCCGCAACTTGCAATAAATAGCCTGTGCTCAAACCACTGAAATATGCTGACAAAATGGTTGCCATGAAATAATAATTGGCATAAAAACAGCACAATAAAGCTGGTTGTTATGAGCTTCTGTATAATGCCCTCATTTTAAGTCTGAATTTTGCAGCCTGTTAAACATGAAGTTCAGTCACGGAAAGTTTTTTTTTCAATGTGCACTTTCAGGCAGTGTAGCTTATTAATCATAGTTAAGCATACTATGGTTTACCTTTTTCTGCAAGCACAGCCACAGGTAGAAGAAGGGGCATGTAAATACAGATACTGTATTGGCTAAACAATCCTTTTGCAGAAGGGTTTTAATCCACAAAGGCACTCATATGGTAAAGCTCTTATGCTTGTGCTCATATGTGAATTACACATGTGGAATGAATTTTGGATTGATTTTAATTTTTCCTGTATAGTATCAGAAGCTAACTTTTATCTCTAATATATCCCCATGATATCAGCTGCTAGCATTCCCTACAGGGATTAACAGCTGTGCTCAAAAATTTTTTTTGGTTAGGAATCTTTCTCAGGAAGTGCAGAAATTGAGTCTAGGATGTTTTCCAGCTATACTTTGGGCTGTTAATAATCCCTACTTCCTTGAGGTATAAAATAAAGTTTTGTGAGAAGTTTTTTGTTCCTGGAATAAAGGCATTTTGCATCATATTTTAAATAAAACAACAATTTGCTGGATAGTGATTGACCACTATTGTTTCTCAACAGATACAGTACTATATTTAAACTTCATCAGTGGATAATGAATATGCAGCACTACAGTAAGAAAATATAGCCAGGGCATAATCCATAAAAGCCAACAGTTTAGATTTAAGTGACCAGAACAAATAAAGATAGGGATCATTCCAGCTTACAATCTTTAATAAATATGGAAGAAACAACAGAGCCATACAGTATTTTGAACTTCAAAGCATTGTGGCACACGTGTCTGGGAATATGGATGTAAATATTTGCATGAAAAGTTACAGTATTTTGTTTTCCAGAAATATGAACCTAAACTTTCAAATATGAACCTAACTGAGATAAATCAAATTAATGTCAGAGTAATGTTAATGCAATTAAATCTTTGCATTTCCTCTGTTCTCAAATCACTTTGTTAAAAGCGGTGTTCCTCATTTTGGACAACCTTATGCAGAATTAATCAACAGAATCGCTTCTTGAGCATTCAGACTAAAAACCAACAAGATGAACTAGTTCTGAGATAGATGGAGGGGGTGGGAAGTTCCAAGGAAGAACCTTTTATGAATATATGTTATAATTATATTGATTTTGGTGGCATATAAATCAAATAAATACATCCTTTTGTGTGGAGATTCCGTTATCGATGCAGAATCCAAATAGGATGACCAACAGCAAGGTGGATGGCCTCAGTTCCAGAGATGATGTATTGATGGGCAACCTGAAGGACCAGGTGGAAATAGGTCATCCTAAAGAAGATCTATCTGTGTAGTTACAAAGAGTTCGTACCAATCTGCTGGTACATAATCAATCAATCAATGGCATGGGATCATGAATGGTTTTGCAGGTTATGTCCAGAATAAATAAGTTACAGATTGAAACGTTAGTTGTACGTTGATAAAAGCAAATAGAGCAGTCAGGAATGTAAATGAAGCTTTATTTGCTAAAGCTTTTTTTAAAAATATATATGTATGTAAGTACATCATTTCTGCAATGTTTTTGAACTATTTTGTTTATTCTTCATGAAACTGTAGAAGCAAACCTTATATTTACAAAACAGATGTTATTTGATTCTAGTTCTTACATTCCTTATTATCAGCTGTATTGCCAAAAGCAAGTGGAAACTTTGAAATAGCTACTGGAGATTTGCTGGTTGCCCAGCTCTGCCCAAAAGTGAGGAATGGAGGAAATGGAACGGAGGAAAGCATTGTTCTGAATGAGCAGACAACCCACCCCCATGACATGACAGCTAGACATGGGTGAGTTTCAGTTAACATTAACTCTGAGTGAGGCATGCCTTGGAATTATATGTGCAGGGAGATTACTCTGAAAGCCTGTCCCCCTTTTTTTTGCTAGGTAGAACACAATGTTATAATTTTAAAAGAAGATCAAAGTTGGGAAATGAAGCTGAGAAACCGATTTCTTCTAGCTCCCCAGTAATCTAATCAACTGAATGGAATATTCAAGGATCTAGAGTGAACTTTAGAAATCAATGAATAGATCACACAGTTCAAGGGGTCTTAGTGGACATGCCATCCAATCCATGACATGCTCAGTGCAGGATCTATTGGAGCATCTCTAATGGATGACCATTTAGCCTCTGGTTGAAGATTTCCAGGGAAGGAGAACTCACTATTTTATGTGGCAATGTGTTCCACTCAGGTAGTCAGTTTGCTCCTCCTAATGTCTACCCTGAATTTGCTTTTTTATACAGTAGTTGTAAGTCACTGATGCTGATCCCACCCTCTGGAGGAACAGAGAATGTCACCCCTTCTTCTACTGTATGTAACCACCTTTTATTCTATTCTGAATGTAACCACCTTTTGATATTTAAAGACTGCTGCATATCTCTCCCCAGTCATATACTTTACGGGCTAAATATATCCTTATCCTAAATATATTCTGATCCTGTTCAACATAGGGCTTGGTTTCCAGATCCTTCACCATCTTGGTAACTGTCCTTTAAAATTGTTCCAATTGTCACTATTTTTTATTTAATCAATTAACTTCAGTATACCCAACTCCAGGTCTATGCTGGGCAGCACACAGTACAAAAAACAAATACAAAAAGATAAAAATACAATAAGGGAAATAAGCAAAATGGCAATTCTGGATAATTAACAGCAAAACATACTAAGATGTGACCAACACATCCAACAAAAGGTTCCACCCGCCCTACTCTAAAGCCTAGGAGAATAGCCAGGTCTTTAAGGTCTTCTGGAATGTCATCATGATAGGACACTTTTTGAACAATGATGCCCAAACAGGACACAGTAGTCCAAATGGACTATGGCTAGGAAAGAAAGGAGTAGAATAATTTTTTCCATGATTTGTATCTTGGGCTTTTGTTAAATGCACCCTAATATAGCACTTATTTTAGTATCTGCAGTGGACTGCTGGCTCATGTTTAAAGTGATCAAAAAGGATACCAGTTCCTTTTCAAATGTATTACTTCAAGAGGGAAAATTACTTCAGGAAATGCTTTGGGGCCCTAAACTGTTTACCCTGTACCATGATGAAACAACATATAAGACATTCTAAAACTATAAAAATGTATACAAACTTGTCCTTAAGCTATTTACTACAAACAAAGCTCAACAGGTTGAACTAGTTGCAAGAAAGAAACAAGCAGTGCATATCTTGTTTGACATGACACCTGCTTTCTTACTCATATTTTAGATGATATAAATGATTCACAACTCTTCCATTTTTGTAGTTTTATTTCTTTATCAGGTATTGGTATAATATGCCTTCAACCCAAGAATACAGATGTTTCTGGTATCTTACAGTAAACGTACATTTTCTTTAACAACAAAATCCTCAGAAATTTCTCCATTTTAAGGTAACAATAATTACATGCTCTTTGTTCACAGCAAACTGATAGTGCTTTTAAAAAAAGGAATCATGCATGGCATATGGACGTGGTTATCATTGCCCTTGTTCACATACAAATTAAAATTATTTTAAAAATTAGTCTATTCTCATGAGTGGGAAATACATTAAATATCAAGGATGTGCAGTGCTGTGGATTTGAAGAGAACACAGTGTTTTGAAGCATGCAGGGGCACTCAGGTATCATCTTTTGGCAACTCATTTAGCCAAAGCCCCTTTCCCGGGGCTAAACTGGGATCATATGAAACTGGAAGGAGAATGGATGCATGACCAAGAATTTCCCCAGGGCCACAGAGCAGTCCTGCATACTCCAAAGCACCATTTGCCTTTTGTATCAAAGTATTGCACAACCATATTCAATATATGCTTCTCTTTTATTTAAGTAATGTTTTGAAATGATCAGAGAGCTGGCAAGTGTAGATTAGCACACTAAACTCATGGTTGAACATGCTAAAATGCAGAAAATCCATATCAGTTGACTGAATTAAATTTTATTTAGTCTTAAAAGTTAGTGTGTCAATGGGAAACTGTATAAAAAGCATGCGAAACTGCCTATAAAACATTTAAATAAAGCCAAATGTGCAGTGTTATTTCATAAAAATATACATCATGTATTAAAATCATTTCAAATAACAAGTACCTTTTGCTAGTGCCCCAGTGTCTGTTCTTTGGCAACATAAAAGGGGGGACTTTATAGAACAGCTAATAAAATTTTTAACTGCACAAAACAAATTGAAATCTCAATAAAAACTATGTTATTAATAACATAAGCTCCTGAATTACACAAGTGCTAGGCATAACAAAATTATATAGAAAAATATAATTTCATTAAGGTAATTTGAATATTTACTCTTATACCCATGCTTGAAAGTTAGGTAACTCCTTCAGCAAATAATCAAATTTTCTATTTTAAACATATCTAAAACATCTTATTATTCAGAGTCAATAAAAAAGAGGCCTCCAGATATGAGGATTTACCTATCACCTGCAATATTAAGTTACTACAGGTTGCCGACAAATTGGGCAAGTGGAATTTTCAGAAAGCCACCGATCAATACAATGAAAATGGAATTCATGCATACACGGTAATTGCCTTAGCTTGTTTCCTACAACATATTCATTGATGCACACACTACATGTCTTGCTTATTTCATCATCTCCTGAGTGAGGAATCTCGTAATTCCGGGTAGAAAGATTATCAATCTGGTCTTTGGTCAATCCTCTCAAATTATCACCAGAATCTTCTTCTAATAAAAGATAGGGTACAAGGCGAAGGATGGGAAGTGTTCCATTTTCAACAAATGAGGCTCTGCTATTTGGGGTGTTATTATTTTGATGATGGTGTTGGGTAGTATTCATTTCTCCCTGCCTTTCCCTGCTACTTTCTTCAGTTAATCTAACCCTATGTGAAGTTGCATTAAATTCATCAGTATTATTTAAAGTGTCCAAGTTAGGCATTCGGGGCTGCATATCTGACAAATGCTCACTATTATTCTCAATTTCAGAACCTGTTTCGGTATCCATTAAGGAGCTTAGCTCTCCAAATCCAGTCATAATTTGCCTTAAAATTGACCTGACTGCTACTGATGAAGACTCACCAAGCCCAGTATCTGACACCCTATGAAGAGGTATCCGTATGGTGTTAACATATGTCCGTACGCCTGCATATTCAGATCGTGAGACATTCTGAATAAATCCTTCACTATCACTTTCAAGAGTGACTAAGTTGTCTGCCATGCCCACTCTTGAACGAGTTCTGGTAGCAATACTGTCATGATCTCTATTTTCTCTGGAACGAATTCTCCTTACCTGAAGATCTAATGTAATACTAGGATGCCTTCTAGATGCAGCTGTGGCTCTTACAGATTCTTCCTCCAAAGTCATACCCAGTGATGGTGCTTGTTCTGGAGAAGACTGGGTTGTGTGTGCCCTATTAGCTCCTGCATGTATTTGTTGTATATTCATTGGTTGCCCATTTTCCAAAAGAGACTGGAACTGGCCTCTAAAAGTTGATCTTAGTCTTAAAACTTCTGTCCTTTGCCTTGTATTTCTCCGGGTTCTAGCTCTCCCTCTGTGAAGTCTTACTGGAGTCACTCTCTGTGTTCTCCTTTGCCTAATGATGTTGTGTTCATTGTCTTCTAAAAGGCTGTTAGGTGTTGAACTTGCTGAACTTCTGTTTCTAGTTCCACGTCTACCAGAGAAGAATTGAGAATTTTCTTCAGCATTCTGAGTCAGCAAACCACTAACACTTCCAATTCCTGATGAGGCAAGTCCATGGCTAGCAGAATTACCTAATGTCCTGCTTCTTGTTCGGCTGGCTACAGGGCTATTTGCAATTTCAGGTCCATTTTCCATATGCATTCTATTGGAATGGCCATACAAGAATTCACTCATTTGTTCCCCAGGAGTAATATTATTGTTCTGTTCATGATTTATATTTATTTCAAGACTAAACCGGAATTCTCCACTACTTGGGTTTGCCTGGCTTATAGCCCTCCAAGTCTGGTTCCCACTCTGTCCACTATGCGTGGAATTTTCTGTATGATGGAATGTGTTCAGCCACTCTAGCAAAGAGTTGCTGGTTATGTTTTCTCCAATTCTCTCTGAATCTGTAGGTAATTAAAAAATATAATATAAAAATATATATAAAATACATTTTAAGAGTTTTGATTTGGTTTCACTTAGTATGAAACTTAACTTAGCAGTTAAGTATGATTGCTACTTGATAATATATGTGTGTGCTACTAACAGAAGTAATATGAAGGATAATCCAATGTACTACTCTTTTCCAATTACACCCATTGAGAGCTACATACAATTTCTGTGTTCATGTTGAAAGCCAATAACTGCAATTTAAACTGTATCACATGAGCTATATCAATTACTCAAATAGGACAAAGATTATAGGCATATATTTATATTTTCTGGATGAAAATAGGAGAATGGAATATTATGTATGTCTGCTGCCTTAATTTATTTATAAAACTAATGAAGGCGGGATAAAAACAAACATATAAATGGGTTAACTATAGAGATAGCATCGCTATTTTGCAGCTTTTCCTCTACAAGTTAAATATCAGACATTTTCCAACAAGCATTTTTTTCAAAATTCCAGCCCTGGTTTTCCTTAATTCCCATCCACAGTTCTCCACAGTATGTCTTCTTCCTAAGCCTCAGAGAAGCCCCTGTTGGCTGATGTTTCTAATAAATACTAATTTTTCTGAAGCACGTATACGATCTGTATTTTTTCAAAAATTATATTAATCAAAAAAACTGTTAAATAGGAAAGATAGCTTATATCCAGCAGTATTACCTTCCCATTCTCTATTTTCTGGTTCAGACTGAGATGCCTGATTTTCCTTTGCACTTTGCAAACGCTGCTGCAGCTCATCTGATGTTATTTCCCCTAAAAGAGTTTGTGTTTTGCTGTTAATTTTATTATTAAAAGCACATAAACAGATTTAGTTTCTATTGCAATTAAATAATAAACAGAAAACTGGAATGATAAAAGGACTATCAATATGCAACAGAGTAGCAGTTTATAGATCAATACATTTTAAGACATTTGCCTAAAGGCAAGTGAGCTCAAACTAGTGGATCTTCCTTTGATGCAATGCTGTTATCTGAGATTTAAGAAATTGAAATGTAAGATTTTCCTGTTGACTGTATTTGCTCTATTTCCCATATACTTTCCATAAGCATCATCCTAAACCAAAAAGATGAAATGAGAAAAATTTAATTTGCAATATTCGTTTTAAAAATGCCAATAATAGTAGAATAAATTAAATAACATTTAAATAAATATAATACATTTTGCACTAATTTTCAAGGCATAGGAGCTTTGACAAATGCTGTATATTGCATGATACAGCATGTTCTTTAGCTTTTTTCATAAAAGCTAAAGGAATATTTGAATTCATATCAATATCAACCTGTAGATAATTCAGAATCACATTAGATTTAAAATATTATAAATATAGGGTCACCTGGAGTCCCAAGAAGGTTACAGTCCCTCATTAACCTGTAGTCTTCATCACTGAGTGCATTAATGAATTGATAATAATCCTCCTCTCTATTGAGGCGTTCCTGCTGCCATTGTCTTTGATTATCACCACTGTTATCCTGAGAAGTGGCCTGTCCTCCATTTTCTCCTGAGCAAGTTCTAGAACAAGCCATTCTGGAAGAAACAAACTATTTAGAAAAGGAAAGGAAATTCAAGTTATGTAGACTTATATTCCAAAAGGTTTTAAAGTTACTAAAGAAGAAACAGTAACACTGTTGATTTGGCTCCAATATACAATTAGTTAATATTGTACATTTATTTGTGGCATAGCGTAAACTGTGGAGTAAGATCCAATGTACACAATATAAATTACTGCACAGAAATGCAAATAGATAAATAGATATGGTAGGAAGGTATCAGCGTCAGTACACCTCAGTGTATAGTCATGTCGTCCACCTGACCATGGAAGTGTCTTCAGACATGCTGGCTCTTCGGCTAAAAAACAGAGAATGAGCACCACCTGCTAGAGTTGGCCACAACCAGCAGGAGAAATCTTTACCTTTTTTTTTTAAATATATGTAGGATTGGGCTTCAAGTTTTTATTTGATATTCAGTACTGGAGATTAAAACTTATTTTATTAGTTACAATTGGTAAAAATGCTGCTATTATGCTGCAGGTTTACTTCATACTAAAGAGAATTACAGACCATTACATTTCCCTTAATTTATTTATTGATAGTACAGTGTTTAGGACTTGGGGCATGTACAAATCAAAGAAAAAGAAAAAGTTAATAATTACCTAATTGGAACAGTATCAAAAGCAAAATATATGTACAAAAACCAAAAATAAAACTGCAGATGATAGGCTCCTATAATTAGTCAGTTGGGTTAAAAAAAAAGTCAGTTTTACCTGTTTACAAACAGTAGAAAAAAGGATGTTGCATATATTTCTGCAGGGAGAATACTTCATAAACTGGGGACTATTACAGATAGGACCTGTCATGTCACTCACAGTTTGCAAACATCATAAGGAAACTTTCAGCAGGCCCTCCATTAATGACTAGACCAGAGTATGTCAAGTCTCTGTCACTCATTATAAATGCAGAGGAGCATGTTTAATTTCAAATACAGACTGGTCATTTCACATTCCTTCAAAAATTATACATCCTGCAAAACTCTTGTTAAGTACTGTACATAAAAAGATTGGTTTCATAAATTCAATTTGCATTTAAAGAATTATAAAAATCTTATGTTAAGCTAACAAGTGCTGTGGCTGTTATCCACAGCCAAATACCAAAATTGTATTACACAGAGTGATACCACATTAGACTGTTAAAGTCAATAATTATGAAGGGAGTAAAAAATGTATTAAATGTGGGCAAATTTTATTCATTTACAGAATATGTTCAAGTATTTAAAAGCCAATGTAAGTTCCCATGAATGAGGAATCAACAGTTACAGCAATTTTTAAATTGTATTTATATCTTTTTTTCCCTCTGTTTTCCTAAGGAGGAAAAATGATGAAGATTGTTAACACTATGTAATGATAAAAATCCTCAGATACACTGGACATCTTCAGTTTTCCAGAGCTCTTTGAACAAGGAGTTGAATTTGAATTATATATGAATTCTATGTATGACAAAATAAAAATGTGCAGAATATTTTGTCGTAAGCAGGCAAGAAAAATTGATCAAGAGACTGCATCCATCTTTTAGAACATACTATCATAAGTACTTCTTTAAAAATGCAATTACAGCAAATTAGCAAATACATCATATCTGTGCAAGTCCTACAGTTGTAAGAAATAAGAACCCTGTCATGAAATAAAACAGTACAAGTACAGATCCACTCATACCAAACTGCACGGTCTTAAAAATCCTTCCAGTGCTCCTTTTCATAGATATTCATTTAACAATAATAAATCCTTGAACATCTTGTCTCTTACTTGAATAAATGGGGTAATAAGAAGGGTTGGGACAACATCCCAGTAAAAATACCCACATAGCTAACCTACAAAACCCATTAAACTGCTAAGAATTTTCCTGCCCTACACAATCCCCTGGAAACAGGGTTAAGAGCAAGTTGAACTGAAGTGCCTTATCTCTTTGTCTAGGACTGGTTTCTTGAGATGGCAAATTAATAGGCACCGGTAACTGTGGAAAAGAAGAAGAATTCTTAGAATACCTTGTATAAGAAATCTAATAACCGGGATTTCGTGGACCGTTTTTTCCACCCACTACGAAAGCCACATTCCCCAGGAACAGACTTTTAATCCATTACAGCAAATGAGCTTTCAGTCCAACAACTTCATGTAGCATAAGCCTTTCCCAAGTCATCTACAGCCATTTTAGGGTTTCCTCTTTCTTTCTTTACCTGTCTGGATCTCTCTCCGTCTGGGCTTGCAGCACTGACCTCTTCCCTCCTCGCTTGGAGTCTTAGGGGTGGCGGAGAGAATTACTGACCCCACGACCAGCCACCCGTCAACTGGCGTCATGGAGGACGGCTAAACTCAGCTCCCCGGCACCATCCAGCTACTTTCGGCCGCAGGTAGGTTTATGTGGTAGACAGACGCCCGGAGACCACAGCTTCACCAGGAAAGGCTATATGGCGAACACACGTGTGTGTGCATACATACATATATACTGATATTGATGTATATTTTCCGTGTCCGCCGAAGGCCGGGTTTCTTACAATATCATCTTATTCTAGGTTAATCTTCCCGAGACAACAGCTTCCAAGAAACTGACAGGTCCCACTACCGGTCGTTGAGGTACGGCGGCAATACAGGACCGTCGGGTTCCGGCGCCTCGGATCAAGGTTCCGGGGAAAATGCGCACGCGCGAGCCCCCACCCGGCGGGCGGGGAGGAAAGAGCGAATTCGCAGGAAGTTGCTCGCGAAAGCGGAAAGAGTGACGGGCTTCTCGGGTCGCCGACCGCCTTTCCCCGCCAACCCGCCTCGTAAAAAGGACGCTGGAACCTGAGTCGCTACGACCGGCTCGGCGCGGGCAGCTCTCACCGGCGCCTTGCTAAAAGTTCCGCTGGCCAGGGAGGAAGAAAGTAGAAGCTTTGTTTGCTTGCTTGCTTCTGATCCAACAATTGAACAAAGCAGCTAGCTGGCCTTGGCTGTTTCCAGGATGGCTAAGGAGGTAGTGGCGGGGAGTCAGACTTGGTTATTCTCTGACAGAAGAAATTAGGAAGTCCTGGGAAAGGACTTTCCATCTGGAAAGATGCCAGAAGAAGAGAAACCTGCATATCTGTTGTGGCTGTGAAATCACCGGCTCAGCTCAAGAGAGTTTCATCACAGTTGGATTCTTAAGTAGGGGAGGCATATTTAAGATTGTCTAATTAATCCATGGCAAGATTGGATCCATCTGGAATCCATGAAAGTACCACAGAGATTATATCTAATTTATTTTGCAGAATTTCCACAAGGATATGTTCTTTCTTTGCACCTACATAAACCCTTGCTGTGTCCAGACAATGGTTAATTCAGTCGAGACTGACTCAACCCAATTTTCTGAATTTGCATGTTAGATTCTAACTAACCAGAAATAGTTTTGGTTCACATAACACATGTGCAGCGGTATGGTTAGATACTCGTTATTTAGTGCGTTGTGTAAAATGTGCTACCATCATCCTGGTTCCAAAGAAAGTCTCCATCAGTAGTCTGAATGACTACAGACCTGTTGCTTTAACATTTATAGTCATGAAGACATTTAAAAGGCTGGAGCTGGCCCATCTAAAAGTCATCAGAGGTCTGCTGTTGGACCCTCTGCGATTTACCTGTTGAGCAAACAGGTCAGTGGATGATGCTGTCAATATGTCACTGCATTATATCCTGCAACGTGGATTGCCCAAGGACCTATGCGCGGTCCTTTTTGTGGACTTGAGCTCAGCGTTTAACACCATCATCCCAGCCATTCTTCACTACAATCGGACCCAGCTCACTGTGCCTGATCATACCTGTAAGTGGATAAACAGCTTCCTGACATGAGAAACAACAGGTGAGACTAGGGAAAATTACATCCAGTACTTGGACAGTCAGTACTGGTGCTCCTCAGGACTGTGTGCTTTCTCAACTATTCTTTTACCTCTACACCAATGACTGCAACTCAGGAGATCCCTCTGTCAAAATTGTGAAGTTTGCAGATGACACAACAGTCATTGGATTCATTAGAGATGGTGATGAGTCTGTATACAGAGGGGAAATTGGCCCTGTGCTGCAGTTTAAACAACTTAGAGCTGAATATACTCAAAATTTGAAGATGACAGTGTGTTTTAGGTCGAATCCTCCTATTTCACTCCCTCTTACCATACTCAGCAACACAGTATCACCAGTACAATATTGTTTAAGTTTCTGGGCTCTATTATTTCCCAAGACTTGAAACGGACGGCTAACATCACCATTATTAAGAAGGCACATCAGATGATGTACTTCCTGCGTCAGGTCAAGAAGTTCAACCTGCCTCAAGAGCTGATGATATAGTTTGACAGGGGAATCAATGAGTTTACCTTTTGTATATCTATTACTGTCTGGTTTGTTGCAGCAACCATGCAGGACAGGCATTGATTCCAAGATACAGTCAAGATTGCAGAAAGAATACTTGCAAGTAGCCTCCTTCCATGGAGGACCTATATTTTGAAAGGGTCAAAAGAAAGGCATCTTCAGATCTTTCAGATTCAAAGGGTGTCTGCAGACCCCTCTCACCGTGGACATAATTTATTTGAACCTCTTCCCTCTGGGTGGCGCTATAGGATATTGCACACCAAAACAACCTGACACAAGTTTTTTCCGTCTCATTCCTGACTCAGCTGTGTGACAGGTTACAAAGTGCAAAGAATTCTAAATTAACCCCAAAGTACTGTCTAATGTATATACATACTTATCAATAGATCGTAGTTCTACTGCCACGCTTTACTCTTTTCAGTTGTATTTACTCTATCAGCACTTTACTGCTCTGCCCCAAAATAAAAACTCGAGTGATTTGTTTTTTGGGGAGTGGTTATCACAATTCTGCCCTTACGTCAGCTCGGAAAATTGCTATAGCTGCTGGGCTAATGTAACGTATCGGTTACCTTAAAAACGCCGCTTTTCTCCCGAATCCGTGATACTTCAGACCCACAAACCAGTTTCTCGGAATATGTTCCCATGGAAACCGGGAACACCACCGCCATTCCTTGCATTTCAAACCCGCACGTGAACTACAACACCCAGCACGCACCTCGCTTTCCTACCCTTCAACATCTCCGCTCTCCAGCCGCTAAACTTCATCTCCCAGCATACATCAAAATCATATCCGGTAAATGTGCAACGACAGCTCCCCAGACGCCTAGAGTATACACCTCTACGCGGTCCGCGTCGATTTACAGCAGCGATAGGGCCGAGGTCTTCGGCTGGCGGCTATGGCGCGGTGCATGTCGGGGAGGGGAAGCCGCCAGGGGAGGAGGGGCTGCTTCGGAGCCGGTCGGGCTGCACGTGGCGCGCTCTTGAGGACGAGGGGAGATTCCGAAAAGGAGGGGCGGCGCTTTGCGACGCTCCTCTTTTGCGGCAGCGCGGTCGGGCGCGACTGCCGTATATCGCGTGACGAGATACCGGCTGGCGTAGAGCGGCTTGCTCGGGTGGCTCTTGAGCCGGCTGCGGGGAGGAGGAGGAGGAGGAGGAAGGCGAGGAGGCGGCGGAGGCGCGGAAGGACAGAGGTCTCTGCCTGGCCTCGCCCCTCTCGCGGCGGCTTTCCCCCTTCCGCCCACCGCACCTGGATGGTCCGCGTCGCGGCGGCGGCGGGGCCTCCTCCTCCCCCTCCCCGGTGCCTGCGGCGGCGGCGGGCGGGGGCTTCGCAGGGCGGGCTGCCGTCTGAGGCGGCGGCGGCGGGCCCGGCCGCTGAATGAAGATGGACTATGACTTCAAGGTGAAGCTGACCGGGGAGCGAGAACGCGTGGAAGACCTCTTCGAGTACGAGGGCTGCAAGGTGGGCAGGGGAACCTACGGGCACGTCTACAAGGCCAAGCGGAAGGACGGGTGAGTGAGTCGGGCGCGGGCGAAGGGTGGGCCGGGCGCTCTCTGCCGCCCTCTCCCCGGCCTTTCGGGCGCCGCCGTTCCCCACCCGGCGCCCTCTAGATGTGTTGGATTCCAGGTCCCATCACTCTCCACGGCGGACGCCGCCGAGGGGCAGCGAGAGCCGGAATCCGACACGGCCGGAGGTCGCCAGTTTAGGAAAGGTTCCCGCTGTGCCTCTCTCTCTCTCTCCCCCTCTCTCCTCCTCGTCGCTCCGTTTCTCCCTTCAGCAGCTGGAACCGGCGCTGCTTCGGCTTTTTCTCTGCCCTGGAGCCGCTCCTGAGAGCTCTTCCGCCTGCCACGCAGCCTGCTTCGTGGTGGTCCTCTCTGAGGGACGGCCCTGGGCAGTGGCGGGCGGTGGTTGTTCAGTCGCACAGCCGTATCGGACTCTTCCTGACCCCGGGGACCGCAGCACGCCAGGCCGCCCAGCCCTGCCTCCCGGAGTCCGCCCAAGCCCACACCCATCACACTGACTATGCTGTCTATCCACCTCATCCTCTGCCGTCCCCTCCTCCTCTTCCCTTCAATCCTTCCCAGC
>JANHZU010002617.1:59223-69896 GCA_032468055.1 Acrochordus granulatus | reverse complement strand
TATCTCTGTCTCATAGCCGAAGAGCCAGCATTGTCTGAAGATGCTTCCATGGTCATGTGTCCAGCATGACTGTACGCCAAGGTGCACAGAATGGTCTTACCTTCCCACTGAATTAAGAAGTACCTATTTATCTACTTGCATTTTTACATGCTTTCGAACTGCTAGGTTGGCAGGAGCTGGGGCAGGAATGGGAACTCACCCCGTTATGCGGCGGCACTTGGGTCTCAAACTCAAGGCACTAACCTTCCAGCCAACAAGCCCAATATCTTAACTGTTCAGCCACCATACCCCCATATTTTATACATACAGATGTATAAAACAGATACACAGGTGTATATCTGTATGATATACATACATACAGATGAAATTGGATAAATGTGTATATTTAATAATATTTTTTGTCTAGCAGTTTAGATTCCCTACCTTATATTTTTTATTTCTAGTTTATTACTAGTGATAGCACATTTAAAAATAATTATCCAACTGTTTATTGCATGAGATTTATATTCAGATGCTGAATTATATTCAGCTTACATTTATACATGACAAATAAAGTAAATGTGCTGAATAAAGGTCATCCTCTAATCCAGCCAGCTACATGGATCTTGTTTTGTATTATATAAATCATATTTTGGTTGAATCTACCTAGCATTTATTTTTGTGCAGTTCTAAATAGTTTTGAACATTTAACTAACTGTATAAATGGTCCTTGTAAGGTTTCTTTTGAATTTATAATACAGTTTTTATTTTTTCTTCCCTATCATAGGAAAGATGATAAAGATTATGCTCTGAAGCAAATAGAAGGTACTGGAATTTCTATGTCTGCATGCAGAGAAATAGCTGTAAGTAACTTCTGTTCTAAACTAATATTTATATTAACTTTATTTCAGTTGTTCTTGATATTGTTTATCTTTATTTATTCATCAAGTTTATATGCCACCCATCTTACGATTAGCGACTCTGGGCAACTTACAACAAGCAAATAAAAGAACCAGTGTATAAATGGGATGGAGGTTGGTTCATCTAATCTCTCAATGACCTCCAAAGTAGGATGCGCCCATTGGGGCCCCAAACCATTTGGCAGAGCCAAGTTTTCAGGACCTTATGGAAAGCCAGAAGGGTGGAAGCAGATCTCACCTCCAGAGGAAAGATGTTCCAAAAGAGGGTAGCCAAGGCAAAAAAGGCTCTTCTCCCATTGGCCACAATTCCTTGGCCAGTGGGATCCAGAGCATGCCCTTCTGTTGGAGTGAATGGAATAAGTTAATCCCATTGGGCTGAGACGGTCCCTCAGATAATCTGAACCCATGCCATAAAGGGCTTTAAAGGTAATAACCAACACCTTGAATTGGATCTGGAAACAAACCAACAACCAATGCAGTTTGCACAACAGTGATGTAACAGGGGCCCCTAAAACTGTTCACATTTTGTGCCAGCTGTAGCTTTCAAATACTCTTCAAGGGTAGCCCCATGTAGAGCATATTGCAGTAGTCCAAGCATGAGATGACTAGGGCATGAGTGACTTTAGGAAAGGGCATAATTTGCACACAATCCAAAGTTGTTCAAAGACTCATAGCCACAACTACCACCTGATTTTTAAGCAAGAGTCATGAGTCAAAGAGAATCCCCAAGTTGCATACAAGGTCCCTCCAGGGAAATGCAAGCCTATCCAGAGCTAAAGATGTTAAATTCCCAGATCTAGAGGCTCCATATACCTACAGCCACTTGGTCTTGCCAGGGTTCAGCTGAAGCCTTGATTCCCCATCCAGGCCCCACAGCCTTCAGACGCTGCAAAAGGGCAGCAACAGCAACACTTGTGTCTTCTTGGATGGAGGTATAAGGGGAAACTTCTACCTTTTTCATCAGCGTACTGATCATACCTCATCCCATGGTATTAGATGATCTTGCACTTCAGCTCATAAATGTTGTTGGCCATAAAAGTGTCTGCTTAAAGTAGATCATAATGATGTTTCTAGTTCAAGAGCAGCAGCAAATTGGTAGATTGTCATTAAACCACAATAATCAGTTTTTGTATCTATGAGATTCTCAAAATAAGCTTAATGGAAAAAGTTATTTTACAATTCAGCATTGATTTGGAGTCATTTAGATAAATAAATGTTGAATGTTGTAACCAGCTGTGTTAGATAGGGCAAAGACACATTAGGGATTTGATGTATGAGATCTTTGCTTGAGTTAAAAGCAGTAAAAACTGTATATGTGAAAAGTCCCTTCATCTGCATTTTTAAGATCAAACTGTTCCTTATAATAGACTTTATCACTACATCTGTTTCCTTTCATTTCTTTTGAGTGTTAGTTAGACAATGTGAATAAGTTCAGATTGTAATAAAACAAATACTGTTATGCAATTTTTTTTGTATATTGCCTCACATTGTTTTACTTAGTTATAGAACAAAATAAGACCAAAGTAAGAAAAATAAAGTTTTATCAATGAACATATTTTTACGACTGAATAAACTTTTAGTGTAGAAGTAATATAGGGATTTTTTGAGACTCCTATTCAAGTCACTATAT
The DNA here is from genome assembly GCA_032468055.1 of Acrochordus granulatus. Lineage (NCBI taxonomy): Eukaryota > Metazoa > Chordata > Lepidosauria > Squamata > Acrochordidae > Acrochordus > Acrochordus granulatus. The sequence goes on along the minus strand of JANHZU010002617.1, from coordinate 67,367 downwards.
TGCCATTATTTAGAAATTACATGTATGAAAAATCATCCCTATTCTCTTTACAGAATTACTTTTTAAACATGTGCTATAGCCTTTCAGTAGTAGCATCCAGTTTTAATCTTATTTTATCTCAAAGTCACTATTTTTGTAAGTCCATTTTTATAAGGAACAAATTGATTTGTTAGATGTAGAGATAAATATTGACAATTGAACAAAAGAATAATTGGAAACCATGACTTGTAATATAGAAAATAAAGTACATATCACAATCTTATAAAAAATGCATAGCTCAATAATTCAAGCAGCCAGTCTCCTACAGATTAATAAAGAATAATATATTAAGCAATTTGTCAGATTCTTAGGAAGTATGACTAAGATCCAGGCATACAAAGTGTGTTTCATTTACTTACATTCCATTTGGATTTGGATTAAAGTTACTTCATTTTTTAAAATTGTAGAAGTTTCCTTCAGTTGAAATGTAAATAGTGTCATCTGCATCCTAAGGGAGGTATGTTTGACCTAGTTATTAGTCCAACTTAAAAGCCCAGTAGGAATTCCTTAATTTAATTCCTTAATTAAAACACTGCTTTTTCTTGTCTTTTGTGAATTAAAAGTTTTTATATTAAGCCTGAAAAACAAGCTTATTTGTTGAAAAGTTATAAAAAGAATTTGTCAATCTGTATCTTTGGTTTGTACATTTTTATTTATTTTTTGTGCACCCATCTCACTGATATCGCGACTCTGGGCTTTGTACATTTTTCTAGCAGATGGTATTTGTCTTGCAGCTATTGCGGGAACTTAAGCATCCAAATGTAATTTCTCTGCAAAAGGTGTTTCTGTCTCATGCTGACAGAAAAGTATGGCTTCTCTTTGACTATGCGGAACATGACCTTTGGGTAAGAAAGCTTATTAGTTTGCTGATAAAATGGGAAGTGCAACCACAAATCAAAGCTCTGTCTCTTTGTATGTTTATCAGTGTTACATGTCCTACAAAGTGGTAGCGCCTGAATCTACAATGGTTACTGCCCCTGTTTATGGACACCTCCCCCTGATGAGACTTGAAAAAATATAATTCTTAAATTTCAGCTTGAAACTCAGTTCTCATCAGCTTTTTCTTATACTTTTCGATGACAACTGCTGAACCCTTAAATACTATAAATGTTGGGTATAAAAATGTTGGAAAGAATACGAATCCAAATAAATAAGTTTGGATTTGGTCCACTTTTCAGAGTGGTTTCAACTTCCTCCATTGCCACTCATTGCAACTATTTTTCTGTAAGATATTTAAAGATTTCACAAGATGTTTTTCAGAGACACTTCTTTTTTGGTACTTGGCAGTGTGGCCGATAAGAAAATATTTTCCCTAAATTAACACAAGTTGGATAAAAAAAATGGCAGCTCATTTGTGGGAGGGAGGGAAAAGGGGAGATAGAATTTAAAATGTTTTACACTATTAGGTATGCTTCATGAAGTACCTAATAACAATATTCTCTATCTTCAGATAGAGAAATGGTTGTAGATTAGTAAAAAATAGATTTATACCCTTATTAAAAACATTGAACATAACTCTGCTTATGAAATAAAATGTTATAATCTGACCTTAATGTAATTCTTGTTTTCCTGTTATTTAATGTATTTCATGTCTTCTAGATGTGAATAAGGAAATATAAATTTAGAAATGATTCTTTGTTTTCATTGCAGGAAAAGCTTCTATATATGCACTATATATAAAGCAAATTTAAGATTGAAATTCAACTATTAAGTACAACATTAAATCAGAAGAAAGATGGATAACGCTTATAAAGTGACATACATAATTCTTTTTCTAATCTTAGAAATGCCAACTCTGTAATGAACACTGCAGAAATTTTGGCTGTAATAAAACAAATCAAACTGTTTCCACTCATGCTGCTTAATCATGTTTGTTTTTTAGCACATAATAAAATTTCACAGAGCTTCTAAGGCAAACAAGAAGCCAGTTCAGTTACCTCGGGGAATGGTGAAATCTCTGTTATATCAAATTCTAGATGGGATTCATTATCTTCATGCTAACTGGGTGTTACACAGGGATTTGGTAAGTAGACCTACAGTGGGAATTAGAAATAGGTATAAGGCTTTTATATAATGATGATGTTTTATACAATATGTTAGATACAAAAGTAATAATAATTTGTTCTGGAATTTAACTTAGCAGGCAAATGTCTATGGAAATTCAGTTTTTATTTCATATGTCATTTTTTGTATTACTTGGCAAGAGAAACAGCATTGCTGCTTTTGCATTCTTTATTTTAAAAAATTACATAAAGCTTACAACGCAAGAAATAGGGACAATGTGAAATTTTATTTATTTATTCATTAAATTTCTATGCCGCCGAAATCCGAAGAAATATAACTTGCGTATTTGATCTGTCAATTACTTGCTACAATTCTTACTGTCTTTGAATGCTTTTAAGAACATCTATATTGCCTTATTGGATTAGTCCAAAAATCTACCTTGGCTTTCCCTACCAAATTCTTCAGATGGCTTGAGACTACGCTGGTACAGCATTCTAGGAATTCATAGTTCTCATGCTTGCTTTTAGCATCAATTAATTAGAATGAGAGCTCAATAGCCATTAGTAGGGTGTTTGTTCTTAGTTCTCTCTCTGACCTAATGGCCATCAGTGCATCTTCCAGTATTAAGATTTTTTTTCTTTGTATTAAAAAAATGTTTTCCTTTCCTGACTCTGGCATAGATTGTCAGTATGTACAGCAAGTGGCAGCATCAAATCTGATTTTTTAAAAACATGCACACTTAAATAGGGCTGGTTAGTACTTGGATAATCAGAAAATCTCAGAGCTACACGTTGGGTTGAAAAAGCATTTTGAACAAAAGTAAAGGCAAATCACTCCAGTATTGATGTGAAAACTCTATAAAAATATCTATGTAGTCATGAGCAGTCAATCTCAATTCAAGAAATACCTTGTCTTCCTTTGCTGCAAATCACCTCCACATTGTAACTCTCAGTTTGGTTTCCTTCAGTACAGTCAGCACAAGCGAAAGGAAGTATATTTGCCTATCAAAATGCTTTCAGATAGTGCACATGTATGAATGGGGATGCATAGGCTTTGTGTTTGTAGAAATGCTTAAAAAACAGTATGAGGAATGTTTTAAGTAAAACAAATGCTCTAAAAACAGGTTTGCTAAAGAACCTTTACAAAGATAAAGAAAAAAATGCTTCTCTGAGACTTTCTTCTTCAGAATATGCCTTTTCTGCATAATATAGACCAGTGTTTCTCAGCCTTGGCAACTTGAAGATGTGTGGACTTTAACTCCCAGAATTTCCGTATCTTCAAGTTGCCAAGATTGAGAAACACTAATCAAGACAAAAGAATGCTATGAGTTCCTACCTCTAGAGTGAACAGAGCCAGGATTCAGAGAATGACATTCTTTGTAGGAGCCGCCTCACTTTGTAATGGCTGTCCAACTGAATCTCAGTGAAGGAGATCCTTATCTGAAGACAACTGATATGATTTTAAAAAAATTATGTGATACTGATTTTATAGATGTGTTACTCTTGCACCCTGTAAGGCATATAGTTTTGCTCAAGTCAGTGGCATATAAATAACTACTAATAAATAAACAATATACCTGATTGTTATGAAGAGCTATAGAAAGGAGAAACTATTTCTATCAAAATATTTTTTTCATGTATGCAATTATTGTCAAAAAAAACCCTTGAATAATGTAATAAATAGATAAATGTATTGGAGCCTTATCAGTTCTGAATATAGTGTAGATCAGCACAGGGCTGTTGTAAAATGGATTGGCAGCCTCAGTTCATCTAAACACCTCCATTGCATTTGGCAAATATTGAATCAAGGCAGGAAAAATTATATTATCAGCACTGCTTCTCTATTTAACTATATTCTTGGAGATAAACTTGAATAATATCAGGGCAGCAGCAAGAGGATTTGCAAACTTCATTATGATATAGTCCTGCAACTGCAGATTCATTATTTTTCAGTCTGGTACCCAACATAGTTTTCTGCATAAAAAGATAAACTTTAGAATTGATAAAGAGCATTATATTTATGCTTGATCTGTGGCACATTTCTGGAAGGGCCAACTACCAACTTCCTTGTCCTCTAAAGTTGACAGTCCATTTTGATTTGGCATGTGTGAATACTCATGTTAATGAGTGACATAAAATGCCTAAACAATAGGGATGTGTCATAACAAGCATTTCTTTATTAAATTTCTATCCCATATTTCTTCTAGGAGCCCAGGACAGCATATCCTATTCACAGTGTTTCCCACAACAACAATCCTGTGAGGTAGTTTGGGCTGAGAGATTTTGGGTGTTCCAAAATCACCCAATAATGTATGGCTGAGAATGAAATTGAACTGGGTCTTCCAGATTCCAATTCAATATTTAAGCACCGCATCACACTATTATGGCATGTGTTAGCACTGCTAACTTTTTCAATTGAACATATATATGTAGTATTATATGGGTATGGTAGAGTTATTTATTGTTTTGCATGCTTTTCAAACAAGTAACATACAAGCATTGGTTAACAGAAGAAATAAAATACATATTGTTTGCTTTTTTCAGTTATGTTAAGTGTTCCCACACATTTGCATACCTGTTTTTTGATTCTTGTTCATGAAAAACCAGTAGGAAATCAAGCCTGTGTTTTTGAGGGTATTTGACCTAGCATAATATTTTAAAGGCTGCAAAAAAAAGGTTGTAGGTTGCCTTAGATTTAAAATGACCTATTGCCCCTACCTGCTTGATTGTTGACAAACATTCTTGCAGGACATATAAAAAGGAAATTCCTCTAATTTTGTTTTTAAGTATTAGCTTGGTATTTTTTCTCAAACTTTCCTTCCACCACAGTATTGAATATGTGGATTGGTCTGTCTGTCAGTCTATCTACCTACCTACCCACCCACCCTATCTACCTATTCACCTACTTAATCATCTAATCTATTTTATACATTAGATGACACTGGAATGCTTGTTTGAAATGCTGCAGTTTCACTATTGCCCCAAAGCAGCAAGAAAAATTCAGCAACATGGAAGGGATTTAGCATTTCTCAGTGATAATAAACCAGTTCCATTGTTGGGGCATCTGAAATAAAGGCATGGCTTCAGAAAAAAAATTGACACATCTTATATATTCTAGGCCATATGATACAAGCAACAATACTGTCTGCTGTATACAATGAAAAGAATACAAGCAGTGGGTCCAAGAATATTTTGAGGTGAGGACAGAGTACAATGTTTGGCTATCTGTTAACTGAATAGTAAGCACAACCATCTATTTATGTAACGTTGTTCATACAAATAGATGATGACCTAGCAGTCAGAATACTTTATGTTTATTCAAATCAAACTCTAATATTTTAGATTTATGGATAAAACACACTAAGTGTACATTTGAACCATTCTAATGGCTATATCTATTTTTTCTTGTGTTTATAAATAATCCCAAAATTCTCCATTCTGTGTTAACTCTTAAGAGTGACTAAGTAGAGAGCTATTGTAACCAGCTTGTAGAGAGCATAACAATTAAGATTTCTTTTTTAGAGTTGTTGCTGATTACTATTTGCCAGATGATGCTTGGGAAGCAAGCCATCTTCAGTATTTCTGTAACTGATACTGCTATTTCCCCATTCATAGGACTTTCTATTTATTTATGAAAGAAGATAAACTATTCCATAATAAGCTAAAAGCTCATACAATTATATTAGATATTAAGCATTGTTTCTTCATCTTGTGCAACTTTTATAAAATTATCTGAAAGACTGAAATTGATTTGTACTCTGTACCTTCTTATATCTGCCAAAACAGCAACCCCTTGAGGTAGGCTGGATTGAGAGTATTGATTGGCCCAAAGTCACAGTCACCTTTTTATTGGCGGGGAGATAAAATGTTCATTTAGCATATGCAACTTGCTAATGGGAAGCAGTATATCGATAGTGTACTTTTGTAAACCACCCAGAGTCACATTGTTTAAATTGGGCAGCCTTAGTTTTATTAAATCTAAATATATAAATAAAATAGAGTTAACTGAATAAAACCATTATTCAGCAGATAAGTTTGTGTACACTGTTAGATCACTACTTCTTGGTTCCTTCTACCTGTGGCAATAGTTGAGCATATCAGGAATCCCTGTTTATCATTTGGGTTTATTAGGGGGCAAAAAAGTCAAGGATATTGATTTGCATACAATCCTAAACAAAGCAAGCTTTCTAGTTTGTCTTGCTGTTTCAGCTAGTAGAACAAATCATGTCTCCCTATATGTGCAGACTGATGTGCTACATATTTTAGAGATTCAAATTACTCATTTAAATTGTACCTAAATGGCTAACAGTAACTAAGTGTCAGATCTTGGATCCTACAGTTTCTCAAACATAAAAAAACATTCCATGGATGAATTTTCCGTCAGGGATTAATAAATTTTGCAATGTTGTAATTAGCAGCACCTGGAATAAAAACTGTTGCATCTTCAGTATAAAAATACTCTCACCTATAGATAAATTATTGTAAATCCCTTTGCTTGTATGAGTTGATCTGAAATGTGGGAAAATTACTACCTTATAAAGGTGGATCATTGGAGTTATCCTTATGTGTGATTTTTTTTAACTGCCTAAAGCATTGTATACTATGTGCTGCAGATTAATCATAATTCACTACTGCTACATCACACCAAACAGTAAATAGTTTAATAACTTTGGACTTGAAGGCTTTATTTTAAATAATAAGCAGTTTATAATTACTTTCAAAAAGAGTAAAATACAATCCCATATAATTTATAATATAAAATAGCAGCAAATAAAAATACAAGATTTTTCTAACATAAGATTGTTGCATGGGGATACTTTATTTGCATTATAAAATGCTTGCAAATTCAGTGCTTGCAACTTGTAAAAATATTAAAATATAATGATAAAAATAGAAGCTATATAAATGTCTTCAGTGCCTTTGTGTGTGTTGATAGTATACTGTCTTTATAAGAATCCCATATTTGCCAAATACCCTCCCAGGTGTCATATTTTTGTTTTCTTTTTAGCAGTCTTCTGTGAGGGAGCTGAGGGCTTAATTCCTATGAAAGAGATTTTTAGTAATGTAAATACCAATAAGAAAATTTGATCTGATTGACCTTCCTAGGAGGTTTATGAATAGGACATCATAATAGGTCTCAAGAGTTAATGCAACCAGAGGGAATATTTCAAATAAATCGATACCCTGAATTGTAGGGATTTTTTAAATAAGTTTTAGCACTTTTGTTTGGGTTGGAGCTTTTGACAGCTTTCGCAAATTCATTGTAACACTTAGGCCCTGCAAGTATAGTCAGCTGAATTTTGCATGTGAGAAACCTCTGTATAGTCTTCAAAGATATCCCCAAGTAGAGAGCAATTTGGTAGTGAAGTTGTAAATGACTAACAAAGTTCTACTTTTCTTGGACATTAGCTTTGGCTATTAACTCAAAGCTAATAAAAGGTGCATCAGTATTACTGCATGTTGCTAATATTTACATGAATATCAAATTATATAGGAGAGCTTGATGTAATAATTGAATATATATATACAGTGGTTCCTCAGAAGACGAGACCGATCTATTCCGGAAGAACGCTCTTAGCGCGAAATGCTCTTAAAGCGAAACAAGGTTTCCCATTGAAAACAATAGAAAATCAGACAAACTGTTCCATGCCCCCAAAAATATTCAACAAAAATCATTTTCAACGGAATTTGATGTAGAAATGATTGTCTCTAACATCTGAAAAAAGTAACCATGATTAACATACGATATAAAGCAGAAATAGAGCAAACTAATCAGCACTTAAGAATCTGCTTCGAGGCAGGCTCTGGCCTCGGCTGCTGCTTGCTGGCTCAGAGGATCTGCTGCTGTCACTTTAAAAGGGCCTTTTCCCTCAGTTTTTCTGGGCATCGTGGGCGGTTTGTAAATGCTTCTCGACTCAGAGAAGCGACAAGGGGCAATTTCTGCTTTATTTTGGGCAAGAACAAGGACAATTTCTGCTTTGTGTGTGTGCGTGCACGCGGGCATGTTTTGAGAATATCCTGGAGGGGGAGGGAACTTCCTGGAGATTGAATCTGGAGTCTGAAGTCTCGGGAGTTCCATCTCTTGAATGCCTTTCACTTAAT
>JANHZU010002617.1:21716-54946 GCA_032468055.1 Acrochordus granulatus | reverse complement strand
CTTTTGGATAAAAGGTGAAATGTCTTCTACTTGAAAAATCTAATCCAGATGCCTGTTTTTTAAACTTTTGTTGCGATACAATTACCCTGGACAAGTGAGAGTCTTCACAGACATTGATATATAGGTATGTAATTTTGTCAGTTGTGAAATATATAAATTTAAGGACCAAAACTTTTCAGAGGATAGAAAGTAATAATGTAATTGTTGTTTACAGTATATGTAAATCAGTTTGCCATTGTTCTGTGAATGACTCTAGGTAAGATATAACAGTGTCTTCTTCCATATGCATTTCGTTTATTTTTAATTCTCACTGCTTATAATTTTCTTCTCATCCAACTTGACTTCTGGTGATTAAATAATTCTAACAGAAAATAACATTTTATATATGTATTTGAAAGCATATGGGATTGTCATTTAGATACCATAAAACCTTATTTCTTTTATGCAAATTCATTACTCAGAAGGTTTGTATCAATTGTTTTCTCTGACTCTTGATTCCTTCATAATTATATCAATCACTATTAGAGTTCAATACTTTTATAGTGCCTTGTGATAATTACCAGCAGCTTTTTAGATACAAGCACATATTTCAAATATTTGCATAACTATGCAGAAATAACCCTTTTCAAATCTATTCAATGATTACATTCTCATTTATGCTAAACTTAAAGTGAGACAAAGTTATATCTTTTCCTAACAATTTTGGAAACATTTTAACTATTAATGGGTCTCTTTAAAGTCCATATATCCCATATATATGCCGTATCGCTATCTCACTATTGTGACAATATTCATGCATGAGGAAGTATTACTTTAGAGTATTTCAAGGTGTGTCTTTTTCTGGCAGATTTCTTGAATGAATGATAACCATTTCTTCAAATTGATTTCTGAGATAAAAATCCTAACTGAATATGCACTATTAGGACAAATATCCAGTTATTGATTTTTCTAGATTTAGTAGCATTTTAATAAGAAAATAGCAGTTTAATATTGGCATAGCTCTGTAACACTACCAAAGTAATTGCACAAGTTGTTTACAACAATTTCAAAACAAAAATATTGTCAAAGAAAATATATTGTTGGGCAAATGGATGGAACTGAAAAAAAATCAAAAGGAAAGCAAAATCCATGAAAAAAGCCTTTAAAATCCAAGCTATGTTTCTAAAAATAAAATGTCTGCAGAAGTAAGGCACATGAAACCCAATGTTCATTAGAGAGATTAATTTTAGAAAGAAAATATAGTTATATATAAAATATTGTATAGAGATGTTTAAATTGTTTTCTTGGGAGGAAATGTGCATCGCTTTTCTGTATTTGGTTAATGTTGGAAGTTAGAGAAGCAGGTGAAACAACTACATTTTTCTCTGAATTTTAGAAAGTAGCTGCCTATTTGGGGAGCTATTGTAAGAATGCTTTTGAAAAGAGTGAAAAAATTGTCAATGAAAATATTTGGCTGCTTAGATAGCCTTACCACAAACTAATAATGTATAGGCATTTTCACTTTAACATTCCACTGCATTTTGATTTAAAATTGGAAAAGTCAAGCTACTTTCAGCCACAAATGTTTAGGATTACCTTGGTATATGTATTGTATATTTATTTTTTTTCCACAGAAACCTGCTAATATTTTAGTTATGGGTGAAGGTCCTGAGCGAGGAAGAGTAAAAATTGGTATGTTTATATCTTTGATAAGTCCCAGTGTAGCATTTAAGACAGAATGTTCTAAACATAAGCATAGGTCAATACTTATTGTTAAGTCTACTGGATCACAGATTAAATGAAGAAAGATAAAATATGTTTATGTTGGACAGTGTTAGGGCAGCTAATAGGCTGGCAGAACCTAGATTTGGCCCTGCTTTTATTAAAAATGTAATTATTTTTCTCAGTAATTTTAACATTAAATAGTAAATTTAATTTAACAGTCATCATAAAATACTTATGCAAGGATAGGTGAATTCTTCAAACATAGGAAGCAAAGGAAAAAACTTACCAGCATCAACTTAAGGAAATACACAGACAATATTGTAAAAATTCTATCATTTTTATTTCTGATGGAACTACTTTTTAAATCTAGAAATTCTGTGTCCTATTTAAAGTTATTTTAAAATATTAAATCTACACCTAGTATAATAGTAATACATCATGTTATCAACAAGTATATTATGTCTGCACATCAGTGTCCTGAGGACATATGTTCCAACAGATGTTGATTGACCCAGTGTGCATCTTGAATCTTTAAGCAGGCATATCCAAACATTGGTGCAGAATGTTTAAATATATTTATTTTCCTTTCTCTGAATTTAAATGGAATTAACATGATCTTGATTAGATGAAACTGTTGAAGAGCAGTCTGTTAAAAAATAGCTAGTCCTGTTTGAAGCAATATATGTATCATTTTTGTTTGAAATAATTAGAAATTAGATCAATATTTAACAGTGAATAATTATTTAGGTCTGTAAATAAATAATTATATTAATCTAACATATTTAAGTTATCTTGTCAGTGAAACGTGATGGTTCAATAGTAGAGAACAGACATTACACTTCTAGCATTAATTGCAGTGATGCTTCTTGTGATGCAGGCAACCTATCGGGTAGTATTTGGAAATTGACATCTATTTTTCTTGCAAACATGTACTGTTTACAAAATTCTGAATAATACATTTGTTCCTGCAAATGATTACATATTACAATTGGATTTGAAGAGGTACTTCATCCAATTCAATTAAACCATCCAATGCCAGTAACAGCAAGTTTGATTTTCAAAAGTGTGATAAAGCTACAGATTGATAAACAACAGTTAGGTTCAACTTTTGCTGTTCAAATTAAAAAAAATCAGATGTTTATATTCAAACACTATTCTTTCCTCTCTTCCCACTTTCTATGCAGCCAAAGGTGATCAACTTTTGCTTTTCTCTACAACTAAATGTTCATTGTTTAATTCAGAACAAAATTAATTTTTAAAATTAAATCTAATAAAAGTTTAAATAGGGTTCCATATAGATAAATATGCCTTAACATTGTAGAGCAAAGGAATGGGATTTTTCTTCTAATGAATACCCGAGGTCTGGGACCTTGCTCCATAAATATGCTTAGGTTTCTTTTTTTAAAAAAAACTGACTCAGTTTGGTGTGTACAACCTCAGATTCTCAGCTGTTTTGGAATTTCTTTTGAAAATTGTATTATGTTTGCACTTACATACAGCAATAATTTTATTACACAAGTGAAATATTTTACTAAACTATTGCTGTTTAAATACACACAAGTATAGTTTGTTTTAATATGATAAATCCATCATAGTAGAGAAGTAACTTAGTGGATATGGCAGGAATACAGGTGTGTTGTTTTCTTAACTTAAGAGGAACCCTGCTACCCTTGAATAGTGGGTTCTGTTAATTTGCTAACTGCTTTATTGCCGTGGTTGCTATGAATTGAATTTTTCTGTCAGATTATTAATTTGGTATTTTAACTCTTATCATGCACATATATTTTAATTCTTAACATGCACCTATATTTTTATATACATTAAATCTTCTTGCCATTTTTTTTGTGAATTCAGTTCCAGATTTCCAAACTTTCCAAGGACTGATAAGAATATGTGTGAATCCTGCATGACCAAGAGTTCATATTAGCATGATTTAATCATACCATACACTTTGTACAATTCTTTCAAAATAAGTTCAATATGAGCATTTAAAAGTTAAATTGCATAGGATTTCTGCCACTCTAAATCACTTTATATTAAGCAACCTCTATATTAAAACCATTTCCCGCCTCATTTTACAGCTGACATGGGTTTTGCCCGACTATTTAATTCACCTTTGAAGCCTTTAGCTGATTTGGATCCAGTAGTTGTTACATTCTGGTATCGAGCTCCAGAATTACTGCTTGGAGCAAGACATTATACCAAAGCTATCGGTAAGTAGTGTGATTATCACTGTTAAGTTAGCACTATTATTTAAGTCTGTCTTTCTTATTTGCTTCACACACACTTTAACACGAATCTTAACAAATTGCTATATTTTGTATTTTTGGAAGTAGGTTAAGGTTAGGAAGACTATGCAAACTTTATCTAAATGTTATTAACTGCCTAGACTTTTTCTTCATAATTAATTGGCAAAAACCCTATTTCAATGCTTGAACTGACTCATGTTATAGAACAATGACAGTAGATCATTGGCTTTCAGTCCAGACTTTGAGCAAAATGATTAAAATCCACAGAAAGTGGGTGCTCACGTTTAGTTTCCTCAGAAAGCTTTTAATATTTTAACCAAATAAAAGAAAGTGGTATGATGTGTTAATTAGTTGCAGGTTAAGAAGCTTCTAGTTCTTTCCTAGGTGAGCAGTAGTCTATTCTTAGAACTAGAATTGTAATTGATTATATAGAAATAGAGAAGAATCTTTAACATTAACACGACAACTTTGAAATGCTTAGAAGCAGAATTGTTTTTTATGAGCCCATCTATAAACCATTGTTTCTCTTTGTAGAAATGGCTATTTGATTTTCTTCCCTCCTTTTTTTGTAAAGATATTTGGGCTATAGGGTGTATATTTGCAGAGCTGCTAACGTCAGAACCAATATTCCACTGCCGACAAGAGGATATAAAAACTAGTAATCCGTATCATCATGATCAGCTGGATAGAATATTCAATGTAATGGGATTTCCTGCAGGTATATATTTATTTGTTAATGTATGTAACATATACATATTTTGTGGACGTTCAAGTGGTTAAAGCAATACCACTATAAATATTTTAATATATTGTAAATGCTAGCCATGAAATTATGCTAAAATAAAATTATTATTATATATACCACAGCATGAAATCATAGCTACCAGTTCTAGCCTTCATTTCCATTGAATTCTTCCCAAAAACCTAGAATGTTGTAATGCATCAGCATAGTGTATGTACAAATCAAAGCAGTGGAGCCTTTTTGTAGCTGACAGATGGAAATTTTTTTGTCAATTTGCAGATTTAAATGTATCTGCCATCTGACTCCCAGAAAGTAATACCTCATTAGTAATCCCACTCATCGTGATGTAGATTGTTTACCATCAGCAGTTGAAAAATGGTCTTGATTGCATTTCACTGTGATCAGTTAACTAGAGCCTTTACTGATATTTTTAATTTTAAAAGGAGAGGTGGATAAAGAACAAAAAGTAGATAAAAAGAAAAAAAGATCCTATAATATAGGTAGGAGTTAAATTTGAAAACTAAGAAAGCAAAGCTTTGCATCTGAAAAGGAGAGAGAAGATGGTAGTTTTCAGTGCTTAAGTGATGGTATGCTAGCTCTGTATAAAGAAAGATGAAATTATACTAATATTCACTTCATAGATAAAGATTGGGAAGATATTAAAAAGATGCCTGAACATTCAACTTTAATGAAAGATTTCAGAAGAAATACGTAAGTTTTGTGAAGATCTGAAAAATTGTGACGATGCTACAACTACATGAATGTGTACATTCCCTAAACTGGTTTTCTCATAAACTGTTTTTCCTGTCCTCTGATGACTGGTTTCTGTTATTGTTGAAAAAGCCAAGAAATTGGATACAAATGGGTATTTTATGAACAGAAGTACTGAGATCTGTATAGCTTCTCTAAAAGCCCAGTTCAAAGTAAGCACAATAACAATGGGGACAAATTAGGTAGGAAGGTAGACTGGGGAATTCTAGGAGTTGAAATCAACCCATCTTAGTCAAAGTTGAGAAACGCTGGTCTGAATACTAAACCACATCAGAAGATCAGAGGAGAATAACACCTGCCTGGCCCACTTATCTAAAGATCAGAATTGAATAATGTTGTTTTGATATATGTAGATGTATAACTTTGAAGTTACTTTGATATATAAAAATAATCTTTCTGTTGCATACAAAAGTACACCTTTTTAGCTTTCAGGTATAAATTGTAAAGGCTTGGTTTGATAGATTTTAAAAACTGTTATCAAATGCCTCACTTCCAGAAATGTGAACCTAATCTTGTAAAAGAGACATAAACTAAATAACTGCTAATAACTTTTCACATTTGTTTATTTTTTGTGATAATGGGAAGCCATTTCCATGTGGCACACAGAAAAGAACTTGCATCTTCAGGCTACTTCCACAGAGCTCTGGTATCATTTTGAAACTGATATAACAGCTCACAGCAGTTAAACTGAAAGAGGCCAGCCCTGTTAATTTTATGACACACCCCAAAAGAGTGTTTATCTTCAATTTAATGTAAGGATTATTATGAGCAAGTGTTTCTTTCAGATACACCAACTGCAGCCTTATCAAATATATGGAAAAACATAAAGTTAAACCGGATAGTAAAGCATTCCATTTGGTAAGTTCATGATAGATCACTCCGTAATTAATTCCTATATGATTTCCAAAAACAATCATACAAAATGTTTCAAGTGCTTTTCATTACATCTGCAGAAGAGTATTTATTACCGAGTTTGCTTTCAATTTCAAAGTGGTGGAAACCTTAGAAAAGTAATCTGAAGTGCCTGAACTAAATTCATAAATATGTATTTCATAAATGTGTCCGTTTCTGAGTATTGATTATTAAGTAAGAGGAGGTTATGCAAAACGAACAATGAGAATGAAATCTTCAAATGTAAATGCTGATCTTCTACATTGCTTTTTGAAATGTTGGTTCTATTTAACTTCAGATAGGGAGGGGAAATTATTCCATACGATTGATTGACTGATTGACCATGGCTCTCCTGAATTTTAGACAGATCTTTCCCAACCCTTTCTGAACATGTTGGGGACTGAATTTAGGATCTTCTGTTTGTAATATATATAGGATGACAGTGATGGCTTGTTAATTTTGAAAATGCATCTGGGAAGTTTCATATATTCACAGAATGACAGAATATTTTCTGGGCTTGACAACAGTGAATGTCTTCTGTTTTAATTGTAGCTACAGAAATTGCTTACTATGGACCCAATAAAGAGAATTACCTCAGAACAGGCTATGCAGGATCCTTATTTCTTAGAAGATCCACTTCCAACATCTGAGTAAGTGATACAGAATTTATAGTTCTTTAAATATTTCCTGGTTATTCTAAATCAGGAAGGATACTAAAATGCTCAAAATATCTAGGGGAAAATCATAGATTGGACTGAGATTCCTGAGAATAACACCAAATGATATTTTCACTCTCAATAAGCACAAAATGACTTTCTATGCCATTTGCCATTTTAAAATAATGTCCTATTAATCTTTTGTATTATGAGTTTGTAGCATTAATCCTTTATTTACTGGCAAGTTGATTATAACATGCTGCTGATATTCATAATCAACAGCCAAGTACCTGCAGGACCTCCTGCTTTCAGTGCCTCCTACTTTCAGTGTATCTCTTTAAAATCATTTTTAAATTGCACATTTAATAGAAACAGAATAATTGAAACCAAATGAATAATTGTAAATGTTAATTATCTCAGGTTTTCATTATCTAATTTTTGATTTTTCAGCACAAAAATACTTATCATTTGTTGTCTTTACAGCCTTGACCAGTCCCACTACCATAGAGATTTTTTTCTTCCAATCCCTAAAAATTGCATCTGTATAAAGGCCCTGTACTTTAAAGAATCAGGATTGCTTTATCAGGTTTATATTTTGCCTTTTCATCAGGACTTCCAAGGATATAAAACTGACATATGACTTTTGTATCCTAAGAAAATCTGATTCTGAAGAGTAGTGTAAATATGATAACAATAAAATAAAAAGTTGATTAAGAATTAGTTTTAAAAAGTTAAAACAGTTCTATAAAATTTTACTTCACCGAGACTGAAATTAAAAGCTGAAAAGACACAACCATTTGTACTAAGTTGAAAGGGTAAGAAACTGTATTTTATGTCTTAGTGTTATGTGAAATCCAAGATTCCACAGCATTATTCACCTCTCACAAGCAACTAAGGATCTTATTGCACACATTATAACTTTCATGGATAGGTGAGCATCTAGAATCAACTATAAGCTATTTTAATCTCCCCAACAGAACAACTTGCTGCACGTGGGACTTTGGAATGTTTTACTTCTCTCTAAACTGATAAAACCCCAGGGAAGAAGTTTTGTTTGCTTCTAGATGGTGATAGTTTCACTGCTGATGGTAAATCCAGCCAAACAAGAATTATAAACAATGACTTCTGTCATAAGAACATTCAACAATCTTAGATTTGATTCTCAGGTCCTTTTGCAATCCTAATTTGACAGTTTCCTATCTTTATTCATTCAAGTCTCCAAACAATAGTGCTTTGTCTAAAGATAAAAGCATTAATGGGGTATGAGGGCAAATTGTTAATGTTATCAGATAACCTTCTTGAGATATTCCAAACAGCATGCCATTTGGTGAACAGAAAGGTGTGTTTCTATATCCCTACAAAGGAGTGCAGAGCCTTGATAGGTGCATGCCTACTCAATATGCAATGCGATTTTGGTAATCCATGAGAGAGATTATCAGAAGATTAATGGGATTCAAGAGGTTCCTTTGTCTGATGTTGAGCTGATGTTGAGATTTGGATTTAGGACATCAACCTCCTCTGCCAGAATTAGGAAGACCTGCACTAGACAATTAGGGAATCTTCATAGATTTCTGAATCTTAATAATAATTTTCCGATGTCTAGTGTTGAGATTCTGCTGAAGGCCTGGAGTTCAGCAATTGATACAGTCCATCATCATTCTAATCTGATAAAATTTGTATTGCATCTTAGTTAGGGCTTGTCCATTCCTTAAATTGTTTCTATAAGGAGTATATCCATCACCGGTACACCAGAATGTTACCTGACATTCATTATAGTCCTCCCCTCAAATAAGATACTCAATTTTTTACCTATTAATCATTTTTTTTCTAAATAAGTAGGTTAATTTACCAACAAAGTACTAGACCATAGCCATCCATTTTTAAGATGAAAATCATGTTTAAAAAAAAAACATTTAATGGAGCAGGAAGCTAAAAATGTGTTTGCAGACACATCTGCATCCCCTTAGGAAGTGTATTGTTCACCTCAGCACTAAAACAGTTATGTCTATAGCAGGCAATACAGGCAGCTTATTTCATTGCCTCCATTATATCTACAAATAGAAGCATTCTCTGTGGTCCTGGGATTATTTGTTTAATGAATGTATTTAATTTATATCCCATCACATATACGTGACTCTGGGCAGCAACATGTGACTTTTGGCTAGCTGATCGGGATATATTGATGTTTTGTAACTATTTGCAAGAAGTCTGAGGATTAAATGGATGAAACAGCTCCTCTCTGTGCTGACTTGGATTCCAGTTTGCAGATAAAAGTATTTCAAGATGATTCAAAAGATTAGACAGATAGACATTGATCCTAATTATTTATTTTTCAGGGGTATAACATCAGCAATTCATTGAATCAAACAAAGATTATGGGATGATTCAGTATAGGAATCAATGGCCAAAGCCAAAGTATCCTGTACACCTACAACATTTGAATTAATTGTACTGTAGAGATGTTTTTCAACCCCCTAAACAGTTAAATAGCTTATATTTTAGTAAATACAGAATAACTTTTTCAAAAGCCAGATTAAATGTGTTGCCATCACATATGCTATATGGTAGATTCAAAAAATTCCCATCTCGCAAAGGTTTTGTCTCTGTAATGGTTCTGATCCTGAAACAGAGGGTCACATTTTTTGTATTGTCAATTTTATAAGATTCTTTGGCAGGAAGTTATCTGGCCTATTTTAAAATCTAAACCAGGAAGAGATACTTCTGAATATGTAAAAAATTTATTTGGAGATGAAAATCCTAAAAACCGAGTGGCAATAACCAGATTTTTAATTAGGGTTATCAAAACAAGACTTTTAGTAACAAATCAATGAGTTGGGATATTGGGTCCATGATGTAATATTTATTGAATATTTGATTTGTTAAATTGATTTACCCAATGTCAAGTTTAGATTACATTGTAACTTGCCTTTGGACATTCTTGTTGCAAATAAAATTGACTGAGATAGAGTATGATGTTATCTATCCCACACTAAGCTTCAGTTGTGTGGCTTGAAAGTGTGGATATCCTGTGCAGGATTTTGAAGAGGATGATGGCATTCCAGCTTCAGACATTCTTAGAGTACACAGGTTTCAATCTGGTCTGAGATCTGATTTTGGCATTGAATTGAACCTTAATCACTTTGTTGAGTTATCTTTATTGGGAAAGTGACAGACAGTGCAACTCTTTTACTTCTCCTTAGTCTTGTAAAAATTTTAATAGGGATGTGCAGCACTTTGAATACAGAGGGAAAAGTGTCCTATAGAATTGCAGTGCAATCCTAGAAAATGACTCTTTTGGTTTAAGGAGTTTCTGATGCACACCCTCCAGATCTGAAGCACTGTAATGTGCACCCATAAATTTTAATACAATTGGCAATCATAAATGACTGGACCAATTCTGTAAGAAACTGGCGATCTGCATGGTTCATCATAACTGGGTGATTATTTTCAACTCTCTGGCAATTATGTCAGAGTAAACCACAAGCTACCATTTCTCCCCAATGTTACACAGTGTATTAAAAGTCCATTGGAAAAGCGATCAGGAGATTCAGAGTAGATTGTTATGAATGTGAAACACTGGGCACCTAGTTGCAGAATTGTGCTGATGGCAGTGGCTCTATTTCATGGTTCTACTGTAAATCAGTAGAAGCCATGCTAGTCATAAGCCAACATCTGAATCCATTGGTGGGGTGGGTTAGAGGCTTTCCAGAAGAAGTGCTCTCAGTGAATAATTACACACAATCCCTGTAATCAAGCTGCAAGGAATTACTGAGACAGGACTTACTTTGCAGCGAAAAATTAATATTTTAAGACCGTTTTTCATCATGGGATCAAACTTGTTATTAAGATGAAGTTACAAATTATAGGGAAGAAAAAGAGTCCTTGCTTAGTTGCCACAATTGGGACCGGCAACTTAATGACTGAATGGAAACTGATGTTGTAAGTCCATCACCGTCACATAATTTTACGCCATAGTCAGTAAATGGAAAATTATGTGACAGTGATGGACTTACGACATCAGTTTCCATTCAGCCATTAAGCAAGTCACCATGGTTATTAAGAGAAACATCACTTGATAATGTGTCTGTGTATATTCTCATTAATCCAGGTCATGTCTTGTAGCAAAATTGCAGAAAAACTTTGCAAACCAAATTTAAAAAGGCAACTGGACTTTTGTTTATTTTTTTTTCATTTTGACAATGACTTACAGTTTTCCTTCTACATTCTCCACTAATTCTGTTTCTCAGAAACCAACTGAGGAGGATGCCAATGGCAGTCACATAACTGTAGGGTGCTACACCCGTCATAAATACATGCCGTTTGCAAAGTGCCCAAATGGTGATCATGTGACAGTGGGACACTGCAGTGGTCATGAATGCAAGGATTGACCACAAAGCTATTTTTGTTTGTTTTTTACACATCATAATTTTAAACAGTTGCTAAAATATACAGTCAGTAAGTGAGGACTATCTGTGCTTCCAAATATCCTTCATACATCTCTAACACACTAAAAAAGGGGGCTTTTGCAGTGTATTTGCAGGCTGCCAGATCCCGTATCCCAAACGAGAATTCTTAACTGAAGAGGAGCCTGATGACAAAGGAGACAAAGTAGGTATCATATCAAAGGCAAATTCATTTAGATTTTCTTCCCATCTTGTACGTTTTTATAGCTATCAGTTCTTTGGAGAATTACAGTTATAGTGGTGTTAATAGTTCTATTTAAAATTATTAAGTATTTGACAACCACATAATAAGGATATGAAGGTGTGCTTTTATATGTATAAGTGATGCCTTTACTTGTACTGAACTATTTCTTGTCAAAATAAAGAAAATAAATTACTTGTGAGAGCAAGATGGGTATCTGATAATATAGGAATATGATTAAATTTATCTCAGTTATTTCCAGTTCTAAACATTAGCAATGAAAAATTAAGAATATCTGCCAAATACGGAAAAACATGATGTCAGAGATTGACAGCTCACATACTTTGGAGAGTTACAAATTTATTTAAATATTGGGGGGACCTAATTTGGATTTGGGTTGAAATACTTGTGTTTTCAGAGTTGCGGACTTCACAACATTGCATAATTCTCTATGAAGGCAAATAAACTTTACTATTACAAGAACAAAAAACAATAGTAAAACAAAACCTTTTAAGAATAGTTGAAATAATTATGGACATGTATTATGGATCATCCCTGTTTGAGAATGAATTTGTAATCTTACTTTAGATTGTGATTAACTTTTTTGTGCCACTGTTTGATAATGTGACCAGCTTGGTGATAAGATGCAGTAAGAATCACAAATCACTAGCAATCCTGTTGGACCTAAAAACAGTTGATTTATATAAACTGCTGGATCCTCTGCAGATTGCCTATCAAGCAAACAGGTTAGCAGATGATGCTGTCAATATGTCACTACATTATATCCTGCAACATCTGGATTGCTAAAGGACCTATGTACAAGTCCTTCTGTGGACTTCAGCTCCGCATTTAACAGCATCATCCCAGAAATCCTTCATCACAAACTGACTGTACATGTTCACTGTACATGCCTATATCTGTATGTGGATAACCAGCTTTCTGACAGACAGGAAGCAACAGGTGAGGCTAGGGAAAATTACGTCCAGTACTTGGACAGTCAGCACTGGCGCTCCTCAAGGATGTCTGCTCTCTCTGCTACTTTTCTCCCTCAACACCAATGACCGCACCTCTAGTGACACCTCTGTCAAAATTCTGAAGTTTGCAGATGACACAGCAGTCACTGGACACATCAGAGATGGTGACAAGTCTGTGTACAGATGGGGAGTTGTGCAACCTAGAGCAAAACTAGAAATGACAGTGGATTTTAGAAAGAGACCTACCATTCTATCCCTCCTTACCATACTCAGCAGCACAGTATCAGTAGTGTTCAAGTTTCTAGGTTCTATAACCTCAAGACTTAAAATGCCCAAGACTTAAAATGGGCAGCTAAAATCAGCACCATTATTAAGAAGGCACATCAGAAGATCTACTTCCTACATCAGCTTAAGAAGTTCAACCTGCCTCAAGAGCTGCTGATACAGCTCTACAAAGGGATTACTGAGTCTGTCGTTTGCACATCTATCACTGTCTGGTTTGGTGCAGCAACCATGCAGGACAGATATAGACTCCAACATGTAGTCAAGATCACAGAAAGAATAATTGCAACTGCCCTCCATAAAAGACATGTATACTGAGAAGGTCAAGAAAAGGGCGGAGAAGGTATCTACAGACCCTTCTCTCTCTGGACACAATTTGTTTGAATCTCTTCCATCTGATAGACACTACAGGGTACTGCATACCAAAACGACTAGGCACAACAACAGCATTTTCCCCCGTGCCATCATTCAGATGAATACTTGACTAATGCTATCTGTAGGATAGATAAAAGGTAGATAATTCTAATTAACCCAGTTCTGTCTAATGTATTACATGGTAATTCTACACTTTATATTATTTCCTTTCTATTGACTGCACACTTACTGAGTAACATTGGTATGTGTTACACTGTTGTTTATTGATGTTGCAACTAACTATACTGAGAGCTGCTGTCCCAGAGTCAAATTCCTTGAATGTCTAACCATGGTTGGCCAATAAAATACCTATATATTCTAACTGTATATTGACAAGGGCATTAGGCCCTCTAGCAAAATTGTCCCACCCCAGATAGGGTCACACCTTTTTCCAAATCAAAGGTGGGAAAAGACCATTCTGGATGTGGCCTCTCATCTGCCATTTTAGTAGGAGTTATGAGTCCAGAGGTTGTGGACCTATTCCTTCAGGGATTGTGCCACTCTATCCAGAGACATACTGGAGCAGAACTCTGATGGACAATAATAACTCTTCTCTTACTAGGATTTAATTTAAAACTATTCTTTCCTGCCTCGACTTTCACAGCCTCCAGATACTGGAGTAGAACTTCACTAGTATCACCAATTTGGCCCATGTAAATTGGATATTATCAATACTCTATATTGTTGATACAGATCCCAGCTCCAGATAACCTCTCTCAGTGGCTTCATACAAATATTAAATAGAGCAGAGAGAACTGTTCCCTATGGCACCCTACAGGCAGTAGTCATTGCTTCAGATGTCTCCTGCCTTATTATTACTAACTAGAACTATCTATTAAGGAAGGAGCAGAATCACTGCCATGCAGTGTCCCAACTCTTGCAGAGACTCCAGAAGGATACCAAAATTAATGATACTAAAAAACACTGAAACAGCTGGGAGGGACATTCTCCATTCAGTTCCCAACAAAGCTCATCTGTGCCATCTCCATTATATTATCTCCATCTCCATTCCATCTCCATGATATCATGGGATTCAGATAATCCATTTCCTCTAGAATTGTCTCATGGGATTCAGATAATCCATTTCCTCTAGAATTGTCTCCCTATGCTTTCCCAACAACTAGAAATGATGGTAGAAAACCAGCCAATAATTTTCCAGGATCTCCACATCCAGAGAAGGACTCTTAAGGAGGAGGTCCGCCTTTCAAAGCTTCATTTGAAATGGCTAGTAGCATCCCATCCTGCGGTAAGGGGGATTATAGTCTCTCGGATCCAGGAAATGATCCTTCCCCACTTCATGAAAAAACAAGAGGAACAGAGATCTAGTCCACTAGTGCCAGAGGATGTTGTAGTATGCTGTCCGCTTCTTCAGAGATTACATGCCAAAAAGAGTTCCAAGAAACCAAACCAGACGATATCCTAATCTCATCAGTTTGGATTCTGCACAGGAGGAATCAGGATTTTAACAAATAGAGCAACTTTGCAAGTGAAATGTACTAATTGATCATCCAAACTGGGCAGGGCTCTTGATGTGGTTTTTCTCTAATGGGAAATGGACCACCTGAAACATGGCCATACGACAACGCACCAACACAATAAGAGGAGAAGCAACCAGTGTTTCCCTCCTGTTGCCACAGATTAAGCCCAAGCATAGGTCCATACTTCTGTTCAGATTAACTTACTGATCCACTGACACTCCAGATGTTGCTTCCACTGTTTTATCTCCAGAAGGATCTAGGTACCCAAGGAATTCTCTGGGATTGCATCCAGAGATAGGCCATCAGGGTGATTTTGTCATGGACCTGAGTTGTCCCATGATGCCAACAGCAAACTCGGCCTTCAACAGTTTATCAGGAAACTCCCCAGATATTTTGATGATACCAAACCTAAACTGGCCAATGATTTAACACAGCAGCTTCATGTATTCTCTTCTAATTCAAAATACCAAGAGCATTACTGTACTTCATATTATTTGAAGAATTTTATATTTACCTGAAATGGATTCTAGGTTGGCTATCAGGTTTAAAAACCATGAAGAAATTTTGTAAAAAAAAAATTGATTTTGTGCATGTGTGTTTGTATATTGTTGATATTAGATATAATTAACAGGTGCCTTCTCTTCACTTGGAGGATGCCTCTATTCAGAACTGTTTGGGTTAGTGTTTGGTCTTTTACATAACTAATTTGAAAGTACTTGGACAAGTCGTTCACACTGCTGAATAGCCTTTGTGAATATTTGGCTACATACTCGCTTCACAATTTCAATCATGGGATGCATACAGATCAGCCTTTTCGGTACTGCTCTCTGTATGTGCTTGATTATCCGTTCTGTTAGTACGAATTACATGCATTCCAGCTTTATTAGGAACAGAAGCAAAAGGAACCCAAAGCAACTTATTTA
This sequence comes from Acrochordus granulatus, assembly GCA_032468055.1. Classification (NCBI taxonomy): domain Eukaryota; kingdom Metazoa; phylum Chordata; class Lepidosauria; order Squamata; family Acrochordidae; genus Acrochordus; species Acrochordus granulatus. The sequence continues at coordinate 39,218 of JANHZU010002617.1, read as the reverse complement.
ATTTTCATAAGTTGTCTTCTTACTTAGTCACAGAAATGTACTGCTTTAGTTCTCAAAATGTTGCTTCCTTAACTCTGCTGTTTCTTCATCATAGAAGAATGAGACCTATACCTTGATAGTCTGCTGATGCAAATGTTTGAATGCTTCTAAGTTATCTTAACTTTTGAGAATTTACAGCTTTTTGTTGTTCCCAAATGGACACGCTTGAGTTCTTTATGACTGATTGCACAGTGGAGTGGCAATTGCAGAAATGAGGCACTTATGAGGAATAGATTGTATTACACAGTTGTTCTTGCTGTTGGTTTTCTGCTTAATCATTTCTCTTTAGTATTAGGAAGCATGCATTAAGAAAAAAGTTCTCCGAGAGGATGCTTCCTTTGATAAAAAGAGACATTAAAAAGGAAAATCCTGTGCAGTGCTCAATTCCCCAGTCTTGTTATTTTGGTTTATTAATCTCAACTGAAAACAATCCTATAGATTTTCCCCATAAATAAATGAGCGCATTTGATATACTGTATGTATATGTGCATAGGCATATGTGTGTATGTATATTTGCTAGAATTCACAGCCCCTCCCCAAAGGGCAAGAGCATGACAAAAATAAATGTATATTAATCGAATTAATAATTAAAATGAATGCCAGTTATTAATAAAAATAGATTGTTGCTCATGTGCATGTGTCAGACACTATGAGAAATGAAAACCATATCAATACAAAAACCATATCAGTACACATTCCTCTTTCCTTCTAGCATAAACATGAAGAAAAGGAAAGTAAAGTTGGGGTGGGAAGAAGGGATGGTTGCTTTAGGGAGGAAAGAAAAATGCTGTGAAAAAACTGGATCCACATCATTAATGGATAAGAAAGGAAAAAGGCTTGGATAACCTTTCCCATTAGCCTGATCTGAAAGGGAGAGGGACAAGACTAAGTCCTTTATGGAAGCCTCTTGGTAATTGAACACCTCTAGGTGCTCTTTGAGCATGGTTGTTTGCTTGCAGCTGTTTTCTTATTAGACTAGGTAACATCTTTGGTGCTAGAAGAGAGCGGGTTTGCTCTCCATTTATATACAACAACATGCCTTGTCAGTTTTGGTGGAGGTGTTGTTTTTCTTTTTTGGATTAATCCTGGTGTTGAAGTATACCACTTGACAATATCCAAGGACTTCCCTTCCCATAACACCAGAAAGTAGTAGAACTGCTACAGAACAGCATCTCCAATCCTTAGTCCTTGCTGGTGGCCATTAGGAAATGATGACTGATGATAGTAAATTCCACTGAGAAATAACAGGAAGAGAAGTGTGTGCCATTCCTAATCAGGTACTGTCAAGATCCTCCACTTGTGACCAATACAGCTTCTCTTCCGTTCCTGAATCCTGACTGGAAGAGAATCCAGACAATCTGCTCAACAAAGAAAGTCTGTGTTTGAAGCCCAGTCACTTTCTCAACAACCTCACCTAAAAATGTTAGGTTGGATTACAGGTGATAATTGTTTGAGACAGTTAAATATATGAATTGTCATTTCATATATTTAACTAAAATATTAATTCATCTGAAAATGAATTTAAGAATTCAGGATACAGCTTTATAAACAGCCACCTCCAGGCTGCTTATAATCAGAAGGGATCTACCAGTTGCCAGGTCATAGAAAGGCAATAAAGGAGTAAGACTCCCCTGTAATTGTTGCAGAGGATATATGTCGGGAAATATATCAGTTAATGGAATTCATGTAACCTGAACACTTTCTTCTTAATAAATTAATAAAGTCTTGCCAGTGAGATTCTTTGAGAATCATAGTTGGAAAAAGAATTACAGGCGTATGTGTATGTCTTCCCTGCAAGCTTGCTACTTAGCTTTCATTAAACCAGAATATGCCTGGTTCCTCCTGGGAGTTGACAATATTGATTCTGTATCAGGATTTGCAGCTTCAGTGCATTAGCAGTTGAGTTATCTCTATTTCACTTGACTGTGGTTATCTCTCACTCCAATCTCCATTATATTCCTGAGTTGAACCATCTTGTGTTAAAAAATGCAGTCACGTGGCAAATTGATTGTCTCTGTGTAAGTTGACTAAAGTTTTGTGGTTTGACCCTCAGATGATGACTTGGGACAACTTTAGGACTGGCAGATGTTGTATGGCCGACTTCTGCATAAACCAGTAGTATCGGTTCCTTATACCAACTGGTGTTTAGGGATATATTATATTAAAGTTCACATGAAATTTCCTTATAACAGAAGTTACAGCTTGGACTCTGAGGTTGCTATTGTACCTCCTACTAACCTCTAAATAAAATAAAACAAAGAAAGAAAAATTAAAATACAGTAGTGAAATACTTAGTAGCTTTTCCAATTCCATCTTTATCCAAGTGAATATGATCAATAAAAGAGCCAAATAAATATAGGAACTCTTGGTTGGTTTAAAAGAACTTTGGGAGAAGAACAGTTATATTTCAGGAGGCCTAAAATGTTTAAGATTCCTCAGAAATCTGGAACTGATAAATATCTCTACTGGAAGAGACATTTTTTCCAATGTCTTGCTTTGTATGAAATGTGATATTTCAGTTGGAGGTAGGAAAGTGTACAATTAAGGCCTGAGTATTGATAAATTTTAATTATTGGTACAAATAAATATTAGTGGTCTTCCAGACTGATTTAATATTTTATAGTGGAAATCTTTAAAATAGGATTTTAATAACTATATTTTTTTTTCAAGAGGCACGGTGGCGCACGTGGTTAAGACGCTCTTAACTGGCATTGCCGTGTAACAGGCTGAGCTCCTGTTGTCCAACTCAGCTCCTGCCAACCCAGCAGGTCGAAAGCATGTGAAAAAGCAAGGGGATATATCTGTATCACCTTGGTGAGGAGGTAAAGTGTCCATGTGCCTTTGGCATCTAGTCATGCTGGCCACATGACCACAGAAGCGTCCTCGGACAACGCTGGCTCTTTGGCTTGGAAACGGAGATGACACCGCCCCTAGAGTCGGTCACAACTGGCAGGGAACCCTTTACCTTTTTAATTATTTTTTCCCCCAATAACTTTGTTTAGGATAGAAGCAAAGTGTTTTTTAAATAAAGGAAGAGGGGAACTGAGTGTTGGAGATGTCAGCTTGGCTCTCATAATGAGATGTGTCCTACTGGAAGAGAAAGGTCATATTCCAAATATTCTATCCAGCCCTGTTTCAAGAGCTTCAGCTTGGCTTGATGTCACACCCTCAGTCAGGCGGGTTCTGAAAAATCCCCGTCTCAAATAATGTCATTCCAGGGGTCCAAACATTGAAGGCCATCCGGTCTCCTGTACTGCCCTTGTATGGAGAAATCTGGATTATTCACATCAATTCAGACAAAGGGACCAGGGAACATGAAAAAGCTTACTGCATTTTTTTATTCTCAGATCAGAATGACAGATTTTCTACCAATGTTATCCTTCATCAGTGCATGTTTTTTAGATGTCAGTTATACTGCTTAAACTGGGTGGTGGGTAGTTGGCTTGCTTGTTTTGTTTTTACTCATAGTGTTCTTATTTCTCTTGCATCTCTATGGTGTGTTAATGTGCTGGGTTTTTTTTTTACCATATCTACGAATAAACGTAGATAGTCAAATCTCACCAGGTCTCTCCATTCTCATATGAAACATCATGCAGGCTTGACTTTTTTCCTTGTGTTATTTTATAATTTAATTAAAACACTGTATAATAGCACTCACTTGCCTACTTGCAAGGCTGTAACAGATTTACATAGAGTATTAGTTACATTATTAGGAAAATAAGAATCTTAACCATTTGCTGTGTGTGAATGGACAATGTTCCTTTCTAGTCTCTCCCCTAATTATTACCATAGAACCAACCCACTTATCTTCAACAATTGAAACATAATCATAAGATGGAAAGCATGGAAGACCTGCAACAGAATGTTTGGTTTTGTTTGATCCCCAGGCTTGTGACCTGGCTATTCCAGTAGAGTGACCACACTGGCAGCCAGGGCTTGGGTTATTCCCAGTTTTGTGTGGTGGTACACCAGATCACTAGTTGCAGCCATATCATTCTTCCCCTATAAACAGATTTCTGACCATGAGGGATTTTGAATTCAGAATATCAGTGGTGATTACTGCACTATTTTTGAGAACTTTGAATTAAGAATTGTAGCAATGTTTCCCACTCATCTGCAAATATTGGCTTTTGGAAGTATTAGCAGGAAGACTGCCTTTTTCAAAGGAGCTCATTACTTTGATTTCGGAGCAGTGAATGATCGGGCACTCCCTCCTGATAGGAAGGAGGCATCCCCATAGCAGCGATTCAGACAAGAGGTGGAAGGGAGCATCCTCTCAAAAGTGTGTAATTGCACTGTATCTTCCATTACTTATTACAAGCCGTTGCAACTGTGCTAATGATTAAGAAGTAACAGAATTATTTGCCATATTATCAGTCCCTGATGGGTGAGCAGTACTTTTGCTTCAAGATCAGAGCTGCGATTTATTTATTTTTTCCTCGTGTGGATAGCATTTGTAGAACTTGACAAGTGGAGTTTAGATATTGCTCATAAGGATCTCGCAATCGCACAAAACCAGCACTTGAAATTAAAAAAAAGGTGGAGGGGAACGATAGGCAAAAAGTGAAGGTGAGCAAATGAATCAGCAGAGCTTTGCTACATTTGGGAACGGAGATGACAAAGCCCCAAGGAAAAGAAACCTAGTTCGTTAAGAAATTTGCTTTTTATATTGTGGGTCGAGTTCCTAGATACTTCAAATGATGAAATGGAGATAAGTCAGTCAGTATTTTGGCTGATAAATTCCAACTTCACATTCATGGCTAATAAGTATTCCCTGCAAACACCTCTCACTTCTGTTTCTTGTCCCCAGCTTTGGGCTGAAAGGAGAGATCTTTGGGAGAACAGCTAAAAACCCTTAGCTGGACTGACTAATATGTCAAGAAGTGACTTACTGGAATTATTTTTTTTATTGTGGAAACTTCCTGAAATAGTTGTAATTTATGTACTGCCTTTCAAAGACTGTAGCCAGTACTGAATTGAAATAAGATCATAGTATAGTACAGTATATGGATGGATGGCTGTTTGCATTAGTTCTGGTACTGATTCCTGTAGACAAGAAACAAAATAGGACTTATTACTTTTATGCATCCCTTTTGCTACATAATTCAGGCTAGTGCCACACAGGAATTTTCTGTTGGTGAGGTATGGAGATGTTCAAATATCTTGGGATAGTAACTTGGGAATTGAGATATTACTGAGTCAGGATGCAGTTCCTTTTTCTCTTACTCTTTTTTGTTCAAACCTTAAAGTAAAATTCCCAACTGGTTGAACTCATGGGAGCCATTCCATGAGAGTTTTACATCTGACTTGTAGCTTCCGAATCAAAACCAATGATTCATAAATGTGTTTACCTTAGAGGGGTTTATGTATGCTGAGCCTAGAATGATGCAAAACATTAAATTAGCATTATATTTATATCAGCAAATCCGCGGTGAAGAATTTTGTGATAAACATATTGAGATTCAATTTTGCTTGTTAAAAAAACCCTCAGGTTTCTAAATGATGCAGAGATTTGCAGGAATAACATTTAAGAGCAAGAAGTTTCCCAGAACATAGACTCATAGGGATGGAAGGAACCTTAGAGATCTTCCGGTCCAACGCCCTGATCAGGACAGGAATCCTCAGACCAACAGACAAATGATGGTCCAGCCTTTGTTGAAACCTCAAGTAACGAAGCACCCATGATTCCAAGAAACAGGCTGCTCCATTGTTTAAGAGCCTTCACAGTCAGAAAATCCTTCTTTCTTTGAGTTTGACTCTCTGTCTAACTCTTCCACCTATTCCACCTCAGGTACGCGGAGAGTAAATCTACAGGTGCCCCTTGCTAGCGACCGCTCATTCAGCAACTGTTGGAAGGTACCATGGATGCTGCCTAAGTAGCATGCATGACCGGTCCTTGACGTTCTGGCCATCCCAACACTCCTGGTCATGTGATAGTGATCCTGATGCTCTGCAGCCGGCTCCAGTTTATGACAGTTGCAGCATCCTGTGGTCACATTTGTGACAAAGTGAATGCAGAAGCTGGCAGGGAGGGCCACAAGTAGCTCCTATGAGTCACTGTCGCTCCCACTGCTTTTTCTCATGAGGAGACCAGCTACTAAGAACAAGACCCTGGGGAATCCTTCCCCGTTCAGCACTGAATGTTGTAATCTCAGCTGCTTCTTGTCTTCTTGCCATTTACACTTTTTTCTTATTACAGACGTTAGAAAATTAGAAGCAGATTTGGGCCCCAATTTCCTAAACTTCTAGAATAGTTTGCCTGCAACATGACCTGATCTAAAATGTCAAGACAGAGATATGCTATCTAGGAAGTTCTAATAATCTTTTTGATGAACAGTTTTATTCAGCTCTCTTTTTAGAGGCTCCCTATAAAAATGTTTTCCTTCTGGGATTTGATGATGAATCTGCAAAGGTTGCATGGAAAGAATAAGGTTCGTTCCTTGTTGCAAAAATCCTCAGTCGTTCCTCTTGAGTATTAAAGAAGGCAACGTTCATAAGGTGGTTTATTAAATATACTTGAAGACAATGAAATACTGAATTGTAACAGTGAAGGTGATGAATTTGCTAGCAATGTTTGGGCTCTCAAATGGTAAGAGGAATGGGAATATTTTCAGTATATGCCTCCACTATAGCAAGGTCACTATGCTATGGGCTTGTTGCTCCTTCTCTCCTGCACTAGAAATTCTTGGTTTTACGTTGGAGGAGGGTGGAAATGTTTTGTCCTTCTTTTTTACAGAAATTGAAACATGCCATTAATCAAAAGGAACATTGAACCTCGGCACCTTTGCCAAGGAGCTCTACCTGAAGGAATTACTAGTGAATTGGAATGTGTAACCAATAGTACTCTTGCTGCTATCATACGTCAGCTAAGCAGCTTAAGTAAGTCTCGGAGATTTTTTTTTGAACAATTCTTATTTTTATATGGAAAATTAAGGAACATGAGACATCTTTCGAGTTTATCTTAAGTTGGGGGTGCTGTGATTAGGGGCAAAGGAGGTGGAATGCATTCTGATGTGCCAAACTTCACACGGTGTGGTATCCTACCCTATAATTCCATTTTTAAATAGTTTTACAGATGAAGCTAGGAACAGCAGGAAAAATGTAAGGATTATTGGTTGGGTGCATCTATTTTTGCTTCCTAACTGTTTGCTTCTTCATGCCGATCTGGGGACTTGAAACTGGGTCCTGGCCATGCAGAGAGGTTATAAAGTGCAGTGTTTTTTGGAAGTTCAACCGTCTCTCTAAGGAGTAGTCATCAGTCAAGTTGAAGGATAATTGATCATTGTGTATAGAATTGTTTACAAAAAAAAAAAATCAGGGCTACAGTAACAAGAGTAATACCTTGAAGAATTTCTGTAATATTCTTCAGCAAAAATGCCAGAATGTCATGGGGTCTGGTAAATTAGCAACATAATCCTACTTTTTTCTCTGTAGGCAAACATGCTGAAGATATATTTGGCGAGTTGTTTAATGAAGCCAACAACTTCTACATCAGGGCAAATTCTCTTCAAGACAGAATCGACCGTCTGTCTGTTAAAGTTACTCAACTGGATTCAACTGTGGAAGAAGGTAGGCAATTTCATGCATGTATTGTGCCAAAACTGATATTGACAAAGAGACATAACTGCATAGCAGTTACTTTAAAAAGTATCTGCTTTGGGAAAAGACTCATGTACATTTGTGGGAAAAGAGCAGAAAATTAATTACGTGAAATCTCTTCATACTTTCTGACAAATTCTCTTCCTGCCTCTTTTTGCAATGTGCCTGTCGTATTATTGAGGAGGATCATTCCAACTTGGGTTAATAGCGCTCCAATGCACAACCAATAAACTTCTCCCATCACCTCTTGGTCTAAAAATATTCTAGACTATGTTCGAATGTCTTTTATCTGGATTTTAGCATGAAGGAATCAGAACTGGAAAAGTCATTTAGGCCATTTGTCCAATCCATATTTAGTATTTTGCTAGAATGCATATATTCTTGCCAACCTAGCGGTTCAAAAGCATGCAAATGCAAGTCGATTAAATGGGTACCGCCTACTCCGGTGGGAAAGGTAACAGCATCCGTGTGCTTTTGGCATCTAGTCATGCCGGCCACATAACCACGGAAGCATCCTGGACGAATGCTGGCTCTTTGGCCTGGAAACAGAGATGAGCACGGCACCCTAGAGTCACACACGAATGGCAGGGTAACCTTTGCTTTAGAATGCTTACATTTAAAAGAAAAAAATACTATTTTTGATGACTGTAATTCAACCGTTGTTGAATGATAATAAGGAAATATTGCTTAAACAAAAGGTAATGCTAATATTAAAGAAATTTGCTATCCTGTTATGATTGACTCTATGAAATGCATTGCTATATGAAATAGAGCACAATTTTCAGATTATGATATACCGTATCAAAATCGGCAAGACTAACAAATTACTCTGTTTTGTCTTTTTCTGTTTTTGTTTTGTTTTTACAAGAATTGTCAAAGAGAAGGGAAAAAAGAATAACACTGATAGGAATATACACATAAAAAATATAGCATACAAACAATATAAGCAATAAATAAAATCTGATAAGCAACAAAGCTGAATAACTCAGTATTGTCTTGATTAGGACAGATCGTGTTTTGTTCACAATATAGTCTCAAGTGCGCATCACGCAGTGCATGTTGTACATAGACATGAGATGAATCGGTTGTAGTCATTCCCTCTTTATCACTTTTCTTTAGTCATTTAATTTCGATATTTTAAATAACTACTCTCAGTCTGAATGTGGCTGTGTCTCCTTTTGTGAACAGTCTCGTTGCAAGATATTAATATGAAGAAAGCATTCAAAAGTTCTACAATACAAGATCAACAGGTTGTTTCAAAGAGCAGCATTCCCAACCCTGTAGCTGATATTTATAATCAGAGTGACAAACCACCTCCACTGAACATTCTTACTTCATACAGGTATTGTTATTTGGAATGGATAGATCTGACCAAGCAGGGTATGAATTTTTCTCTCGTATTCTCCATTTATTGTATTTTTGCAGAGAAAAAACTCTCTCATGTAACTGCTAATACATGCGGAATATCAATATTTCTACTGAATGATAAACATCTACATAACAGGAACGTCATAGTCTCAAGATAAAAAAAAAACACCTCTGGAATCAGCTTAAGTTCCCCTGGAAAGAAACAGAAAGCCTAGGGCTCTTAGCAGCCACATCGAGAGAGGCATTCTCCAGAATGAGCTGTCCCCAAAGTGGCCCTTCAGGTTCTCGGGGATGTGCCGGTTGCCATAGTTAGTAAATTTATCCAGCTTGTTCAGGTTATCCTCTTTCCTTCCACTTTTGCCAGCATTATGGATGTCTCTGAAAAGCTGGATCTTGACATGATACGTCCAAAATACGATAATTTAAGCCTCATCATTTGTACCTCACGTGAAAAGCTGGAATGATTTGTTCTATGGTTCGTTTATTTTATTGGCTACCCATAATATTCCTAAGAATCGTCCCCGTCCCCATGGTTTGAAAGTGAGAATACTTTTTCTGTCCTGATTCTTCAAGGAAAGCTCTTCCCTGCATTATTCTGGTATTTATAGAAGAGACATACCATGGTATCCGAACATCTTTTCCAAAGATTTGATTATTACCCTACAAAGTGCTATCCGTGGCATGTTTCTTAACGGTGGGTTCTTGTACTAGTGGTAGTATTCAAGAACAATCCCAACTGGGATCATCAACTCTGTCGCTAAGTGACTTAGTTGTTAACTAAAATGGTTGTGTTTTCTCATGTTCGTGTTTCTTACATTCCATATTCGCTACTATGACGAGGCAGCATTGGATGATCTGATGGGGGCATACATGGGAATCTTCCCTAATTTTATCCCTGTAGTAATAACTCTGGAAGTAAGTTGGGCCAAAACTGTCCTGTGAGGTCAGTAGGCAAATATGAAGTTATCCAGAGTTCTCCAAAAGTATTCTGGTTGTCTGGGATCGTTTTCTTTATATGACCCCTTTCATGGAAAGGTAATAGTGACCCATGTCCCCTCGCAGAATAAATAAATTTTAATGGGTCATGTGAAATCTGTAAGAAGCATTCTGAGTGGAGCATTAGCAGTAGCCATTCTGAAGCAGCATTTTGTTCCCTTTTTTTCAGAGATGACAAAAAAGATGGATTAAAATTTTATACTGATCCTTCTTACTTCTTTGACCTCTGGAAAGAAAAAATGCTACAAGATACAGAGCATAAGCGAAAAGAGAAGAGACGACAGAAGGTAAAGAGGAGCGGTTTTTCAAAAGAGTGCACAGAGTTTATCACATTTTAGGATAAATAGCTTATGGTTTAAAGGTCTTCCTGATGTAGGAATGGTTGTAAAAAAACAAAGCCGTTCTGTACTGCAAACTGTCCCTTTACTTTTTTATCTCGTGCGCTTCATTATCTACTTTTTGAAAAGAAGTGTCTTCTGGGCATCTACTAATGGAGTACTTAACAAAACTACCAGTTAGTTTTACATTATAATACATTTTGGAAGATAGTTTGAATTATTACAGAAATTCCATAAAATCCATCCGTTTTTTTGGATGGATAAATAAAAAAAAATTACGTTTTTTTGAGTAAAATGCAAATTGAAGACTTTTCCCCCCATTACTTTAAGCTGCAGATTTGAAGAATTAGCACAGTCCTTTCATGGCGGCATGAATCATAAATAAAAGTGGATTCAGGGATAAAGTTTGCCGCTCTGAAACGTGAAGGCACCTAAATGAAATCACGAAGGAACGCTGCCTGAATTCTCCACGTTCTGATCCTAAGTTGTAATAACATTTAGGCAGTTGATCGTAGCTTTCCTATAAGATATTTTTGAAACAAATGTGTTGATGTGCTCTGGAGCTCTGAAGCTAATTAAGTGACGAGTAACTGCATAACAGAATTAAAAGAATAAGGGGGTTTTTTTGGTTCAAGGATGCTAAAAAGACAAGCTAATGGATCTAGAGGCCCTGCAGCAACAGGAATATCGCGTTCCACTGATTGGGTGACCTGCTGTTGTTTCTCTTGTATGAAGGGCTTAAATGTTGTCAATGTGGTGACGCAAACAACGAGTACATAGTGAAGGAGACATAATACCTGTGGGAAACAGGGATTTGGTGGGAAATATGGGTCGAAAAAACAGATGTAATCGGTCTACCATCAGTATTTCTTTTATGGTACTCATTTTGTTAACTGGGAACTGTTTGACCGAGGATTTTCCCCTTTTCACTACATTTTACAGGTAGTCCTTGACTTACAGTATGACTGATCGTTTATCACTCGTTCAAAATTATGTCAGGCCTGGAATGAGCGCTGCATAGCCTGTAGGCACTTCTAGCTGTTGTAAAACGTGACTGTGTTTCAAGGGCTTGGCAATTGACTTTCCTTTACAACACTTTGCAGTGTCTCGTGGTCACACGACCGTGATTTGTAACGCACTGAACAACTATTGATTTGTTAGCCCAAGCTGCTTTGACTAGGTTATATAGAGCAAGCTTGGCAAACGATAGCATTCAAATCCTTTTACTGTAGGAAAAACAAATACATGTGCACGAGATGTCCATATCCTATAAATGTTGAAACGTAACTGATAGATTGTTATATAAATAACCAATGGAATCTAACATGTGCCTTAATTATGCTTATGCTTGGCTCACCTGCACAACTTATTTTCATCGACTTAACCAGCATTAAACTGCTCTTCCTTTGTTTCTCTCTTTTGCATGCTTCCTCGCCTTTTCTATTATAATAGGATCAAAAACGTGTAGATGGCACAACACGTGAGGTGAAAAAGGTTAGAAAAGCAAGGAACAGGCGCCAAGAGTGGAACATGATGGCCTATGACAAAGAACTTAGACCAGACAAGAGGTTGTCTCAAAATGTTTACCCTGGAACGTCTTCTGAAGGGTCTCTGTCCCCTGATACTAGGTCTGTTGATGACAAGATTTATACATTCAGTTATGCTTAGTCTGTTGCAGGTTTATAGCTTCCACTTGTATAAAAGGGATTTGTCTTTCTTTTTTAGACTGGACAATTTAGGCAATTTGGTGTGTGTGTTTCCCTGAATTAGATTATCTGTGAAGACTTTAAAAAGATTTTCTTTGCAGCAAAAAGTAACGTAGAAACTTGGATTAGGAAATGGCCCCTTTTTGGGTGGGACACTGTGGACTTCGAGCGGAGGTGCGAAAAAACTCATGAGTTATCAAATCTCGGCACCCGTTGCCTTCGAGCTAAGCCAAAGACCTCTGTGTTCAGGAAAAGGACAGCGTCCAACTTCGATGGGTCAGGCATTATTTTAATTTTTGCTTTGAAATTAATTTTAATTTTGAAATTAATTTTAATTTTTTAATCAACATTTGCTTTGAAGAAAGGAACAAATATAACAAACAGTGAAACCCAAGAATTTCACAGTTCCGCTAACATCTTGCTTTATGTCATGTTGTAATGTTAAAGCCTAGGCATGCAAAGGAATAGGTTCTTGTAATTAACTGCTGCATAATCAAATCTAAAAACCAATTCTATTTCGTATTTCTAGAATTCCTCTTCAGTATGTTGTTTTGTCTGCACTCGGAAGAGATTTTCCCATCTTTAATATTAGATACAGTATTGTGATAACACATTCTGATCTCTCCAGCTGAAAGAGACACCTTTCTCTCATAATCCCCTGATTCTTCTGTCTCAACTAACTCACATCTTTTGGTCTGCTGTTTCTCTGCTTGTATTTACTTATTTGTTGGCTGGCAACATAAAAGTTTTGCCTTGCTTTGTTGTGAACAGACAGTAGATAAGAACTGTAAAAGCAACAGTTCCCTTAGAAGCACACCTAGGTTCAAAACTGCTTTTTATGTCTTGGATGTAAAACAAATTTAAGATTGGGTACAGAACACGCCTGTCTCGTGTAACTTTCAGCACATGACATTCTGATGTTTCCAACCTGTATGTAATCCTTTTCACTATGACTTATATTGTGCCCGTTGTGATTCAGAGAGAGAGGCACAGGCTGAATCCAAGGCAGCACGAGCACGTTAATGTGAGAAAAGTAAGGACCAAAAGAGAGGAGTGGGAAAGAAAGAAAATGGGCGCTGAATTCATAAGTGACATAAAGAAACAAGAGCAGGCAGGAAGCACAAAAGAGTCCCAGGTGCCCAAAGGGTTTGGCGGTTTGTTTTACTGAAAAGGCTAGAGCTTTGTTAACTCCCCTGGCTTTCCATCTGAATAAGATTCTGAGCATCTGTTTCACTGATACTTTTTTTAACAGATGACAATATGCATAATTTGTTTTACTAATTTAGCTTCTCTGCAGCGTAAGGATGCAAGGACAATGCTGCTTGGTCTTAACTGCGGAGTACTAAAAGGTTTGCTGTTTTCTAAGCTTTGTGTGCAGCTAACAGTTCTCTTTTTCTCTCTCTCTTTGATGGAACAAATGACTTTTATGCAAAAAAACCCCAGAAAATTTGTAAATATTAAATCTTGGAATGGGTTTGGTTTTGATAAAAGATAACAATCTGCTTTCTTCTCTTATTTTACTTTCATCTTCTCATTTTTCTTGGTAATGTTGCTTATCTGTCTTCCTTGATAACTATGGGTATATAATTTGAAAGTTGGAGAAAAATTGTATTAGTGAATGTGACATATTTAATGTTGCATCAATAATCGATCCATTATATACCAACTGTAAAATGTTAAGTAATATTTCAAAGTGAGTGTACCTATTTTGTTCATGGTTCCTCTTATTCTCATTTCTAATTTCAGATCCCATGCCTCAGATGTTACCAGTTACTTATATCCTGCTACTCCAAATCATTCACTCCATCATCAACTTTGCCAGGTGCCTTCATCTGGACCAGGAGATGGATCTCAGTTTATGCTTGCAAAGCAGGGTCTTGAGCATGAATATAGGCTATCTTCTGCAACAGTGCAACATGCTACTTTAAACAGACCTCAAGAACCACCTCCACCACCACCTCAAATCTTAGATGGTGCTGTGGGAACTGTTGCACTGACCCCAGCAGATTATGGGTAAATATCTATAATTTTGTGCCTAGGTAAGACATTGACCAGTAAGTATAAATATATTAAACATATGATGCAACTAGATGATTGACTAGAAAATGTTCTCAGCTAGTTTGAAAGAGGTAAAAGAAGGGGAAGACAATCAGAAAGATAAATGGGATCAAATGTATTACTGCAGTAGCTTTGAACTGCTGTTTTTAATTGCTGTTTCCTGGAAGGTAGGCTGAGATGGCAAGAACTTGTCTAATCAGAAATGGCTGAATCTGACTAGATGGAACTTAATTATTTAAAATGTCTTTTTCCTTCTCTTCATAAATACTATAGAAATGGTTTCTGGATGATGAAGAGCAAACAAGATTGTCTCAGACAGGGAGAAGCTTTGCTCAAGATAAATGTTGAAAGTGTTGTTGGTGTAATATGTTGAACAGCATGTTGTTAACCCTACTCAGAGGTTCCTATTCTGAAAACATCCAAGCAAAATAGGAAAGTTACTGCTTCCCAACTGATGCTTTTAAGCTGTTGTGATAAAAATTAATATGAGGAAAGATGATTTTTGAGACTGGAAAGTAGTATGTAATTAGTTCTACATCATTTGTGCATTCCTGATTAAATAAGAGTCATCTTGAAATACGCTGGGGCTGTAAATAAGGGTTCTAGTACATCCTGAAAAAACTGTAACAGGAACATGAAACAGTGCAATGTAACCCAGTATTTTAAAAAGCCAAACCGGGGAGAACATGAATGGGTTTTTGCACCGCAGACCTAGCTGATACTTCAGTTAACAAGCATTTTGTCTGTTTTGTGTACAGGATTCATTCTCAGATGGTGGATTATTACAATTCTTCAGAAGCCCCACCCCCTCCACCTCCCCTTATGATTCCTTCTACGCAGACTGCTTTTGTTAGTCCTCTCCAAGTCCCTGTGCTACCTACCCGTTCTGGACTAGTGGCCGGTACTCTCTATTCTGGTGCTCTTCATCTTCTTCCTACCGGGCATGTTGTTACAGCTCCTCCTCCTCCTCCTGGCCCACCTCCTCCTCCACCAGGCCCTCTTGCTGAAGGATCCTCAGTTTTGTCCTCTCCATTGCACACTCCTGCCGTAGCTGAAGCGAAAAAGCGGGAACCTATGCATTCACCCATCAGCGGTGCTCGAAGTGATCTTCTGGCCGCTATTCGGATGGGTAAGATGTCCAAAACCTGACCTCTGCTTTTAAACATCACAGGCTTTGGGTCTTCAGGGCTTACATAGTGTAACCGGAGATCCTTGTTGCACATTGTGTTCTAGGCTGAAAGCTGTAGCTCAGCTTTCAAGTCTTCTGTTGGACTTAATAGTTTTCTTTTGATGAACAATCATCAGCCTCAGAAGCATGGCACCGTTGTTCCTGAACTCCTTTTAAATGCTAACCCAGCCTTTCTCAACGTGGTATCTTCCAGATGTATTAAATTTGTACCATTTGAACAGCCTAACTGGTAAATGATGAATGTTGTAGGTCAACATACTACATAGGAATAGCTTAGGAGAGTCATCTTCTGGTTGAAGCAGAAGAAAACTTGCTTGTTCTTCCCATACTGCTCTTTTCTAGTGAGGCAGCTGTCTGTTTGCTTCTGAGGAATCAGTGATTCTGTTTCACTGCCATCTTGCAAAAACAGAGTGATGCCAACTTGCTTCTTGAGAAGCAAGATATGATGGTTTCTTTTCTGAGAAAAAGTCCTTGCAGCCTATACATAAGCAGAGTCCCTGGGATTTGGGGTGACAGGGAGGCCTAAAATACATGGCAACTGTAAGTGAAGGAAGTTGGTGGGTGGATGCACATCCATGGACACTATAAGTGGCCAATTTCTTTTCTGCATAGATCAACCTAAAAGCATGTAATTATACATTTAACTACAAATGAAAGAGTATCAGATAGCAAAGGACCAATATAGATTTTATGTAAATAGGTAATAGGAAGTATTTTAATCATAAGTTATTAACATTAACTTGAATAGACAAATACCTATCTACATAGCATAATGCTCAGACAAGTGATGGCCAGTTTATACCAAACATGCCTACAGGAAAAATGCTCTCTAAAAATATGGATGGTGGCCTTATTGATGCTTTCCTTATACTAAATAAATCATTGGCTATAAGTAAGCAAGACACCACTAAGAGGATTGGACTGGATTTTTTGAACCAATAGAAGAGAACATTTGTACCTTAGGGTTGAACTGTGAGGTCCTTGGTGCTCTCTTGAGCTTAGTTGTTTTCTTGCAGACATTTAATTACCAAACTAGGCAATATCATCAGTGAGATTTACTCTCTTTATGTTTTAGTGGCTTGCACTGTCAGTGTTGGTGGGAGTTTTCTTGGTGGTTCCTTGATTAGGCTGTTGTTTACTATTAGCTGGAATTTTTTTAATTTTCATGCTTGGTAAGACTATGTATACATTAATACTCTGTTAATCTTGGTGCATTTTCATTAATGCTTGAGTCCTATCTATTTTAAGTGTTTTAAGGGAAAAATGGACATAAAAAGTTGTGTTTCTTTGCTTGCCTTAGGAATCCAGTTGAAAAAAGTCCAAGAGCAGCGTGAACAAGAAGCCAAACTTGAGCCAGTCGGAAATGATGTGGCCACAATTCTTTCTCGACGTATTGCAGTGGAATATAGCGATTCGGATGATGAGTCAGAATGTGATGAAAATGACTGGTCAGACTGAAAACTGGGGTGTGCATTACCAAAGTATTCAATGAATAGATTTAGGAAATCATTTATAGTCTACTATGGTGGTACTGGTATACGATAGAACAAGTAGGCTAACTTGATGATATTCAGAATGCTATAATTTAATTAATTTAGATCAGTGTTTCTCAATCTTGGGGACTTTAAAATGTCTGGACTTCACTTCTTAGAATTCCCCAGATGGTGTGCTGACTGGTGAATTCTGGGAATTGAAGTCCAGACATCTTAAATTTGCCAGGGTTGAGAAATCCTGCTTTAGATCATAGTGTTTATGCAGATGAAAAGCAAACTGTTTTATTCAGTATTTGCTGCATTAATTACAGCAAAGCAGTTTTTCTTTATCATGAATATGTATAATTATTTTTACCATTTGAATATTATAAACAATTACTTTATTATGGCAAAGCAATATCTTTAGGTAATGAAAAGTCACTGATTCTTCCATTTTGACTCACCTTCATTAACATGCAAAAATTGCAGCTAGATATCACTATTTAAAAAAAAAACTCTTTTACTGATAGAAACTTCTGAATGAGCTTCTTTTACTTATATTTCCAAATAGGATTTGGATCTATGCATACAGTAATGCGAAAAAGAAAATATACCCTTTTTGAATTCTATTTTTATTCTATATTTTATGTATCAGGACATAGTAAAAATCATCTGGTCCTTAGCAGTTTTTAAAGTAGGTAAACTCTTCTGTATCTCAAAAATTCTACAGTCAAAGG
>JANHZU010002617.1:7038-19084 GCA_032468055.1 Acrochordus granulatus | reverse complement strand
CCATTCTCCCAGGTTAGGAGTCATGGCCCTGAGCACCCCTTCCACCCCTGGGGCCACTTGGCCTTTCCTTTCCACATTCTCTCTATTCCTCCTTCAGGTCCTGGTACTCTTCTACCTTCTCACACTCCTTCCTCATGTTGCTATCACTCAGCACTGCTACATATATCACAACTGCTGTCTTCCAGTCCTTGTCTACTACCACAGTATCTGGTTAAGTGGCCAGTACCTGCCTGTCCACCTGGATGTGGAAGTCCCACAGGCTGGAGTTGGGAGGTCTAGCCCGTAACACACAGCTTTAATATTTTAAGTCATTTGGCTTGCCCCATCATTTCTTCCATCTTCCTGAAATGGGGAACAGCATTGCCATTGCCTGCGTCAAGAGAAGATTGTGCTGCTTTCCTCTCTCGTGCTCTTATTTTATTTATTTATTAAATTTATATGCCGCCGAAATCCGGAGACTCTCTGTTCTGCTGTGAAACACATTCTTTCTTTTCTGTTTGTCCACCTGCCACAACTTAAAGTGAAAATGCTGCCCACCTGCCACAACTTAAAGTGAAAATGCTTTCTTAGCTGAGTTTCTGACAGTGAAAGAAGATGGCCTCCTCTCTTTTCAACCAGCTGGTATGGAAAAGGATATATTGGGTCTGCACTTTTCATTTAAAAAGCACTGTGAATGTACTTTGAGGTTTCCCTTTATGCTCATGAGCTGCTGATTAGATCAGTTTTGGTTCTTCCTGATTTTACAATGTATTACAATTCTGAACTCTCCTAAATATTGCTTGTGCTGGGTGGAGCCAATTACACAAAACATCTGAAGATGATCAAGTTGGGCGAGGGTTGAATCATCAAGAGATTTGACTAAAGACTTCCAAAGTCCTTTCCAACCCTAGGATTTTTATAAAGTGGATGGAAGGCCAGTGTCCAGCACAAATTTCCTTATAGTGTTTGAAAAAAAAAGTTGCAATGTATTCCCTCCGTTAATAATCTGTACTGGTCAATGTTCCACTGAATTCAGTTGACCTTATTACAGGATAAGTGTGCCTCCTTCAAACTAAAGCTGTATTTCAAATAAGGAAGTTGTGATTCCCTATTGGTTGGAACACAATTAGTACTTTCACCATCGGCCATGCTGACTGGTATTATTATACTATATAAATAAATATCATTGAGAACATTGGGATTTATTTTGAAAAAGATATGCATCAAATTACAGCTTCAGCCAGATGCAATTCCAGTTCTTGAAATTAAGAGGAATGAAACCTACTTTTATGGAACTCAATATTCAAATGCAGTTAACCCAGCCAAGATATGTTTGGAAATGTGTATGTTCAACATACAGTATATATTTCCTAAAAGCACAGACTTAACACTGTTACCAAAACAAAAAGAAATAATATAAGATAAAAGTATAACTTCATGCCAAAACCCATGTTTGCATGCTAATCCTATTTTTAATCATTAAAAACAATTAATAATGAAACATACAATGTAACTTTTAATTATTCATGTAGCTGATCCTATCTGGTTCGCAATCGCATAGCTTGGGGTGAAGAACCGGCAGCCCTTGGCCATCAGTGTCAGATGTCTATATTGATATAGAATAGTGGCAGTGTTAGTAGTGGTAGAGCTTACAGAATTACACATTTTTTTTGGCATGCAATAATGTTCATATTGTTTACTGCAGCCATCTTGTCATTACCTCCTACATTATTTTTGAAAGCTGTGTTTAATAAAAATGTAAAATTCAGTAGGATTGTGTGCCTTCAGATTTGATTCCAAATGGATGTGTGCAGGAGTGTCCATGTAACACCCGCCTACAACTCTTTAAAGCAGCTGTATCTTTTCTCAGGATCAAATGGCAGTTGTAGAGGGCAAGCTGTGCGATCTACGTTGTAGATGGGTGCTGTCGGAACTCTCATATGCTATGAAATATCTTTTCGAAACTGAATATGAAGTGCTACGCAGAGGTATCCTTAGAAAATAAAAATAGTGGTTCCTCATACCTTGTACAGGTAGACCTTGACTTGTGTTTGGAATTGAACCCAGAAGTATGGGTCATCAGTCATTCAGTTGTTAAGCAGGTCACCCAATTTTATGACCTTTTTTGTGGTGATGGTGGTTAAATGAATCTGTTTTCTTCTATAGGGCATTTTTTGTAAATGCCAAAAACCACTAAAAATTTAAAAAAGATGTGGTCATATGACCGTGAGATGCTGCAAAGGGCTATAAAGGGTACTTGGTTGTCAAGTACTCCAAATGCAAAATGCAGTCGTGAGGAGGGGGGTCATCCTAACTTTGAAATTAGGTTGTAAGTTGTTTTTTTGGGGGGTTCTTAACTTTGAATGGCCACGAAGTGACCAGTTTTAAGTTGAGAGTTATACGTAAAGGCTTCCTCATGCCCAGACTCTTTTTAGCCAAAGTGTACATTATATATTAAAGGCATAATTGTACATAGAAGGTCTTGGAGAGCAAACATGTTAAAATGCGAATAAAACAAATTGGAGCTTCAACAGGAAACCATTCTGAGCATCAAAATCCCCTTCCCTACAACATGGTCCATTGGAATGGGCATCTAATAAATTAATTATACAGAGTTAAATGACCTAGTTTCCACCTGTCTAAGGTCCCGCTGATTGGATCTGCACATATGCCGTGCTGATACATTACCAGAACATGATGGGTATGAAGGCCAATACCAGCTAAGGAACTGGCAGCTGTGATTTCATATTTTTGTGCACATAATAATAGCCTACGTGGCAGGAAAAAAAATGCAAAGGTATATATGACCTGTTTTTTGGAGAAAAAGGAATTTCTTGGATGCTGTGACCCAACAGCTTTAATCCCAGAGGACGAGAAAATAGGTTACATGCAACTGTGAACACATTTGCTGAGACATTATGTTCAATATACAGTCGCAGTTGCATGTGGATAGATTCTTATTCCCTGCTGGGATGCTCCCATTTAGAGCCATTGTTATGTGGGATTTTTTTTCTGTTTTATAAATAAGTGTGCAACTGAAGGCTTATACGTTACCAATTCACTGCATTTATTCTTGCTGGAAATTTCAGCAGGAATTCTTTGCTTTCTTTGCCAGCTGTTTTTTCCAGCAGTTTGTTTTGATACAGAGGTGGAGGAATAGAGATGGTTCCTGCTGAAATAAAATACTTCCATCATGGAAGCACAGTCTTCCAAGAACCTTTCACAACACAAAACACAGTTAAAACTGAACATCCACCCACAGCCTTTGTTTGAATTTCACGCTGATTCATGCCTAAGGAATACATATTATTGTTTAGGAGGCTGTGATTGGTTATGGAAGAGTTTTATCTGCTAATATTAAAGGTGAAGAACCATAGTGGGAGAATATAGCTTTTAAAGAATTTTAAAAATTTAATTACAAGCAATAGGTGTGGGTGGCAGTACTGAATGACGGGAGGAAACGAGTCTTTGTTTACACCCCTTTCATTTTTTTAAAAAAAACATAAGCATCTGTCCACTCCGCAGTTCAAATATATGTGGGAAGACCATTCTCTTTATTCCCATTGATGTCATGGGCACCATGTAATGCCGTTCAAGCTGTTCTGTTCCGCAGTGCACTTGTTGAAGCATCGATGTGCTTAGCCAGGCATGGGGTCGGGGGGGATTGGTGGTGGTGGGGAGACAGATTGTAATGTCTCAAGAAATAGGATAGTGGTACCGATTAGAATCCATAGAAAACGTGAATTCTTTTTCCCAAAACACTACCTCAAGTGACAGTTTTCATATTTTCATGCTATCAACCGGGAAAAGTTTTTAAATTGCTCTGTAAATTAATTAGAAATGGCCTTACATTGGTCTGTTCCTCTGCCCTGACTTCAACTCAATGGTCAAACACTATATTTGGGGGGTGTTGTCAGAATGAAAATATGAAGCAACTCAACCTATTGGTTCAGCAAGGCCAGAGCTGAATTCTTCTGGCGTGCTCTGTCTTGAGAGTAGGTCACTGTCTCGCTCCAGTTGTGAGAAAAAAGGCTTGCGTGAATTCGTACTGAATTTGTGAATCCTGCGAAAACAGTGTAGGAGAGCTTGGTTATCTTCATGCATGGCCTTTGCGCAGGTTTTCCCCCCTAATTAGTTACTTCTTTTAAATAGTGAACACAATAAAAACAATAGCTGTATTTATTTTTAAAAAATGGGGTTTATTTTTATTTTAAGTGTTTTTAATATCTTGTTTTTATTGCTGTTAGCCGCCGAGAGTCTTTGGATTTCGGCGGCATATAAATTTAATAAATAAATAAAAACCGTATTGCATGCTTTTCACCATCGCAGCCTCAAACCTGGGGGTAAAACCAAAAAC
Organism: Acrochordus granulatus; assembly: GCA_032468055.1. Lineage (NCBI taxonomy): Eukaryota > Metazoa > Chordata > Lepidosauria > Squamata > Acrochordidae > Acrochordus > Acrochordus granulatus. The sequence goes on along the minus strand of JANHZU010002617.1, from coordinate 14,748 downwards.
CACAACACCCACATGCCTTCAAGTGAGAACATCTCGGCAATCAAGGAGGAAAACGAACTGTAATAACAGAGTTCGACCAGCTTTCGATGGAGATACAGAAAGGGTCGGGAGAGCATCAGGGCAGGGTAGAGTCGGGTGAAAAAAAATCAAGAGGGTGTTCGTGGTGGTGTGAATTAAGCTGCACCTGTTTTTTAGGTGTACCTGTTGCAGCATTGTGAGTCCCAATTAATAAATTATTTTTATCGTGCTCCGAGGACACCCTTGGATTGAATTCTTCACTTTTTGGTTCTTCTGCACAACAACCGAAATCGCTCTCGCGAAGCAAGACAGTGGTTAAGTGACCCGCGCCCACCTTTACAAACTTTTTTGACATGGGTTGAATCATGTAGTCCTGAAGTGAACCTGGCATCCCCTCTTGACTTTGCTTGTTGGACGTTGGCTGGAAAGGTCACAAAGGGCGATCACATGACCACCGCAACATGCTGTTTGCCAAGTGCCCCCCGAATGTTGATTGTGTGACCACAGGGATGCTGCAACGGTCGTAAACGCAAGGACAGGTTGTACATCGCATTTTTCAGAGCTGTAACTTTGAACAGTCACTAAACAAATGGTTGTAACTTGAGGACTACCTGTGCTTAACCATCTTCACTGACTTCACAAGACAGGAACAATGATTTCTCTCGATTTGGGAAGATCTATCCTGGGAAGAGGTTTGGATATTTTCCTGATGTGGAGGGACTATCCGAGTTGGATTGTCCTCTGCAAGCATGGGCCTCTCTCTTCTCAGGAGGAAGGAGATGAAAAATCCTACAGCTGATGGGACTCCATGCTGAGGTCCATCCAGTTGCAGTTCATTTTGAATTGCTACCATAGCCTCCTCCAGCTTACGGACAATTACTGAAAATTGGCCGTGCGGTTTTACACCACGCTGAAGCAGGAAAGGTGATCATTTTTATTCAAGCCCTAAAATCAGTAAAAGTTTTAAAGACAAAGACAACCCCAACTTCTCCCTTCACACAAAGGAATTCCTGTCTTGGATTATGTGGGTGGCGCTGCTCCTCGCATTTGTCTTTAACTCCCCAGTTTGTCATGTGTCTTCCCCCCCAGCCACCAAAGCAATCCCATCCCCAATTTATTTTATTATAACGGTGTGAATTGTTGTGCTGTTCCAAATGTTTGCTCTATGCATTTTTAATGGCTAAGACAAAACTAATGTGGAGTGGGGTTTTTTTGGACAGGAAAGAATCTACACAACGTTGTGATCGTTTAACTGAGTAGAAAGCAATGAAGCATTCACAGTAATACATGTGACAAAAACAGCAGTGGCAATTACACAAGCAGGCTTAGCAAACTGGTAGATCATGTTTATGTATCCAGGACAGCTCTCAGGAGAGTGATCTGATAGCAAAACATGATGATTGTAAGAATAAGCAAAGAGCCTTTATAATTTATAATTTTTAGTAAAATTGCACGGACAAGTGGATTTCTAAATTTTCGGATGTTCTGAAAGATCTTCAGCTTGTACATATTATTTTCAATATTTTATGCACACACACATGCGAAATGTGATTCGCTTCCATCCTACAAAAGATGTAGTACAGCATTCTGGAAAATCTGTAAAGGAGTGTGATCTTGCATAACCTTGCTTGCTAAGGGCTGCTGGTATAATTATGCTGGTATAATTATGATATATTAAAATCTTTCCACTGGAGAACAGGTGGGCAGATTGATACCTAGTAAGATCTACTTTTATAGCCACCACCCAAAAGTACTGGAAAAAGAACAACACTGAAGGCTTCAGCCCAGGCATTTGGTTTGAATAGTAGAGGAGGACGGACTTCTGAGAGCCCCACTACAAATTATGCTAAACTCTTTCATTTTAGCAAGATAGTACCTAGAGGAGAAAAGTCAGAAATCTTTATTAATGTGTTGCTGATCACCTAACAGTCTAATAAGATCTGATCTACCCTTTGCTCAGTCCTGGAGCAATTGAAGACAACTGATATCCAGTAAGTTATCATGGATGTGTGGACACTTGAATGTTAATATTCCCAAGACAAATCAGCAGTACCAAGTTTCAGCAGTACCAAGCTAGGAAAACAGAACACAGGTACTTTTGTGTGTGTTTTTTTATTGCTTCTTGTTAGTACACATTTGATTATAGCCAAATCCCGTTAGCTTACCTCTGCTTTACCAAAATTATCACATAAATCTTTCAGATGAATATATATTGCTGGGGCATATATGGGTCAACGAGGTTCTTTTTTTAAGGATTCTCTCGTTTGTAGCAGAAAGGAACATTTTATGTAAAACCGTGTGATGATTGAAGAATCTCAGCATTGCACATAATGCTCTATTTTGCTGTTGGAGGCTTCTGCTGACACATCACCTTAAAATCGAGCTCACTGAATGTCAACTAGTGTGACTCACATATAAAAAGCGGGATACAGCAGAACACCACAATCAGATTTAAACATACACACAAGTACAAAAGACCTTCTTAGTCTTGGTTGCCCATCCTTCCCTTTTCCCCCTTTCTAAATGTCCAAGCTAGGAGATTTAAATGCCTCCAGTATTTTACATATCAAGGAAGTCAAACAACAGCTGTATATTATTGCTTTATTCAGAGTGCCATATGGAATTATTCTGATTATTAGTGTTGTAACCTTGCACCAAACAGCTGTAACAAAACAGGTGAGGCACGGTGGTCTAGTGGTTAAGATGCTGAGCTTCTCGGCCAGAAGGTTGGCAGCCCAAGCTTAAGACCCAGGTGCTGTGGAATAGGGTGGGCTCCTGTTACTCTCCCCAGCTCCTGCCAATCTTGCAGTTTGAAAAGATACAAAATGCAAGTAGGTAAAGGTAACAGCATTCCATGGACCTCAGCATATAGTCATGCTGGCCACATGACCATGGAAGTTCGGACAATGTTGACTCTTCAGCTATGAAACAGAGATGAGCACCACCCCTTAGAGTCAGACATGACTGAAAAGGGAAAACTTTAACTTTTAACTTTACACCAAGAGCTGGTTCTGATCTTATCCAAGTCTATTCTGGCCTGATGTTTTCAACTGTCTTCCCTTACCACATTATCACTAACTGGCATTGCCAATGGGTACCCTGAACATTGTGCATGAATGCAATTTGCAGAGGACAACATAGAGAAAGTAGACTTAGTGCATGGGAACCACCAGGTTTGCTATTTGTCACATTCATCTAGGTATAGTTCCTAATGGCAGTTGGAACTCATCTTAATACTGTCCCAAATCCCCTCAGTGGGAATGACATTGACTGCAACTGGTTTTGGATCTTCAATGTTCAAAACAAAATTACTCTTAGGAAGTTTCCAAATTATATATTTGATATTGTTAGGTGGGAAGAAGCAGGCCCAAACAGCTTAGTTCTAATCTAACTATTTACTAAAGCTTCAAAGTAACAAGAATTTCTCCAATTGCCAGTCCACACCTGCTCTCTCCCAGATATGGCTACTGGTCATCACGAGGGGTTGGACCTTTGGTGTTTTTGCATGTGTAATGACTCTAGATGGCACCCTGTTTTTACACTCGGTTCTATCCTTGTTTCTTCCACAGACATCCAACATACTCAACTATTAAGTTTTCCTAGAACTGAATAGATTTATTTCTTAAGTAAAACAGTTTATGCATAAGCAGTTAAAAGACATAATCCTGGGGCAGATTTGGTCTTAATTTAAACGTTCCTCTAAAGTAGTTTTGAAAATTCCAAGCTAAAGGAATGCTCACAGCTTTTAGTAACTGCATTACCCCCAAAAAAATGTCATGGGAAACTCAATGCACAAATCTGCAAGGGAAGGCAAACTTATACTGATATCATGAATACGAATGCTCAGTCATATCATGACAGTCATATCTAGAGTAAGCCCTGTGAATGCAATGCAAATGTAATGCCTTTATAATCTTATAAATAAATGTGAAGAGTCATATCCCAAGAAAACACTCCAAAGGTGAAAGAGGAGAGTATTGGAAAGAAAGTTTATTTACCTGAGCTTTCAGACTCATCCTTAAGTCCATCATCAGAGGAATCTTTATAAAATAAGTGGAAAATCCCATCTCTGCACATAGTGGAAAAACAAGTAACATAACAAAAACAAAGGAGTGTCTGTTGCTATTTTCAAATTTCAGTGTGCTTTTTTCTGCTTCTTTTAAGTTGTAAGTTAATGATATGAGTAGCTTAATATGGCTAAAAGTCTATGCTTGTTTGTCCATTTTTCTTGTAAAAAGCAGTACCTGTTAATTAGGATTCACCAAGTCTTCTTCTTTTAGAATCATACCTTGTTTGAGGTTGTTCTACCTGTTCTTTCAATATTACCATCCAAAATAAAGCTTTTGTATTTTTTGTTGATTATATACATATGTTTTTTAGTTAGGACACGTGTCGTTTTCCAGAACTGCTTTCCCCTTGGATCTTTCTCTGCTTAAGAAGTAGTTGTTATTTCTTACTGCTAACAATGTGTCCTAAATATTCCAATTTTCTTTTTTGGAAAGTATTCAGTTTCTATGTTTTTACCTGTTATTCATCTTGCTTTGTCTATGTTTAACTGCTGATCCTTTAAATAAACTTTCATAAATCCACACATCAAACGCACTCTGATCATCATGTAGTCATTATCATTCAAATTAATACTGAGTTTTTCTAGGCGTGAAAAATTTGAAGAAATTCTTATGGCTTCAAGATGACATTTTATCTAAATATCCTTCCATTCTTCCTATTCTGATTATCAACCAAAGTAAATTGTGCCTCTTTTTTTTCCAACCCTGCTGGCATCAAATGCATCATTGTGTGAACTACTTTCTCTGTGAGCTACTGTGGGTTTTTCTTTCTCCGCTGCTTTCCCTTTTCAATATTCTTTCTTTTTCATGCCCTATTATTTTCTCACTGCATTGTTTTATAAATTACAGCACTTCATATGCCCTATGAAAAATGGGTCATGCTCTCATTTTTCTTTTTTAGTTTTCAGGAGTATCTTTATGCTATGCTGTATAAATATTTTTAAGGCAAAATAAAGCATCAAACTAATAAAAAATGACTTAAAGGCAATCATATCTAACACCATCAATGCAAGAAACTTATAGTTAAAATTTGCTGGAAATGGTAATTTAGCCCTTGATTAAAAACTTCCTATAAAACGAGAGTCCAACCTCCAGGATTGTTTACAGAGTGGTCTGTATCTGGGTGGTCTAGACAACTATGGGGTTGTCTATGGAGTGGTAGAATCCATGGACCATCAGGTAGTCTTCCTTTACATTTGATTTGTGCTGCCATGTCTTGTTACTGAAGCACCAGAACTTAAAATCTGTTTCATCATCCATGTGGCAGCTTTTGAACTGAATTGAAGATAGCTTCAACAGCCCCACCTGGGAAAAACCATGTTTTATAGGAGATATAAAGAGTCCATTTCTTTTAGGATAAACTATGCCGTGAGAAACTAAGATAAAGGCATATGGATGATTTAATAAGTATTTGCAAAGAGCTTCTATGCAGATTCTTTTCTGTTGTGCCTCAATATCCTTCTTCAGACAAAAATACTCCCTGAACTCTGGTCGATAATGGTGCAAGATGTTCTCTGCAAATGTCACTTACATCTGGCAACACCACTGCCTAGCTTCTTACTCACTGGGTTTTGGATGCCAGTCAAAGTATCTTTTTTCAGAAGTCTTTGGACTACCCTAGTTAAGTCCCACTCATTCCATGTGGCTCTGCTGTTTAGAGCAGCTTGAATGTTCTTACAAAATACTGTATTTAACGATGTAATATTGATCTGTCTGCAGCTTCCCTCTCTATTTCTCCAAGGGGAATGGCCCACTGAATCCCCTTCCATTTAAAATACTTATCTGGCAACTGCCTCCTCCTCCTCCTCCTCCAATCCCATTTCCTACCACTTTTTGCAGTGGATCCCACAGATCTTCTTTCCAATTTTGGAAAGAAGCGAAATTGAGAGATTTCATAAAACATAAACTCTCCTCCTCACTACTAAATCAGAAGTTTTCTGTACTCGTTCAAAGATCCCTTTATTCCATTTTTAAAATGATGTTAGCATCTTGTAATTTCACTTGGAAATCAGTGAGAAGTGAGGTACAGTATATGATACATATTTTGAGAATTGAATTTGTCAGTCAAATGCCATTGGATTGTGTTTGTTCAGCTACTTTGTTTTTAACATTTTTTAAAGGAGCACAATCTATTCAATCATCAATCCATCTCAGGCTTGCCTATTCTTTCCATATTCCAAACAAAGTGATGTTATGTATGTGTGAGAGAGAGAGGGAGAAAAGAGATATCTTAATACTTTAAAATTAAGATATGACTCATGGCTTTGAACATCTGGGAATGCACAGTGCTCAAAAGCTTAGTCACTCACAGCAGGCTGAAAGATTCAATTGGAAAGAAGAGGAGTTACCAATGCCAACATACAGGGGCTGTCTTAGAAATGAGTATTATTACATATAAAACATATGAACTTCATTCAGGACCAGTTCACACAGCTGGGCAAGAGTACATATATGATGAACTATGTAAAATGTTCCTATATAGCATATTTAATGCAATTTAATATAGTGAAAATGTAAGTACCCTCTTTGCACAATGGATATATGGCCAATTTCCATTCTGACTTCTTGGGGTGAGTGGGGAGAATGCACACATTCCACATAAGTTCCATTGTCTTGCTTATGCATAAAACTGATGTTCTGAAAAGGCATACTGTATGCATCCATTAAACTTGGCTCATAGATAAACATACGAAGATATTCAAAATCCCTTGTGCAATAATGATGTTTAGTTTACTCAATATTTTTTTCCATATTACTTGCACAGATATGCTGAAAATGTCCTTGGCTAAGTGTTCAGTATGGCAGCAAAATGCATCAGTAAATAATCAACTAAATAGTTTTACTCTCATAGGAGGCATAGCCTGTCCATGCTATCGCTGTGCAGTTACACGAGAGGACAGTCAGAAGGGTTTTATGCACGAGCATGAACTACAGATCATGATTAGGAGGGGTGAGACCACAGGCAAACAGAGTTAATTTTTCCTCCTCCAGTTTGCAGCTGTAAATATCAGAGTGCCATTTGCAAATGGAGTATATTTCCAATCTGGATCAACCTTCTCCAACTGAATCATTTCCAGAAGTTAGATCTGTGACTCTAAAAACTCCCATCCAACAGCTGGAGCGCACAAAGTTAAGGAAGGGATACATTTCCCTACTTATATTGTAAAAATGAAATACGGTTCTCTCCATTCGAAATGCATCTATATACTACTGTTGCCAGGTCTCTATTAATGCAATTTTTACCCCCACCCACCCCTTTATTGGAATTGCAGCACAACATAAAGCGTCGTTAATAAGTTGCATGAACCTAGCCAACTGTGGTCTGATTAACCAAGCATGGCCAATCAAACCAGGATTTAGTCTGATGTATGAATTTAGCCAAAGAGTTTCTTTTAATGTGTATTCATTCAGATCAGGATTTACAATGAATTGATCCAGTCTTGCAATTAAATCTCAAGAAACCATTACCAATAAGTAAATATATATCCAGGAAAAAATACTATTCAGTTTGTATTTTTCTCACATACACACAAACACACACACAGAGTAATGGTCGTATATGACTAAGCTTCAAGCCTGTATACTCTTTTCCCCCCTTAGTTTCTTTTGCTTCTTTGCCATTATG
>JANHZU010002615.1:134694-147350 GCA_032468055.1 Acrochordus granulatus | reverse complement strand
AGGGCTTCTGGAAAGATTGCTGCCACCCCCTTTTGGCTGCATTAATAACCTGCTCAGGTTGCCAACCATATGCTAGTAAATGTTTTCCAAATCACAAGTGTTTTACATGGTGATACTGTACTACTCTGTTACTCCTAAGTAATCCTTGCTTCTTAAATTAAGTCACTGGTGATCTGGAAAACATTAATTAGCATACCGAGAGTTGTTTTTTATTTTGGTGGCTTATACATCTGAAAAATAAATAAATATGGGTTGGCAATCTGAGCAGATTGTTATTGCAGACAAATCTAAACTTGTATTGGTTCTGCTGTGAAATTCTTCAACATAGTAAAGCAGGAGTCTTGCTCATGAAAACCCCTATTTTTCAAATACAATTTTGTGTTAAGTCCGTGGCATAGAAAATGTATTTTAATACATTCAAGGCAATATGACAGAGACATGAAAGAATACATAATGTGTATATGTAAACATTCTCCTGAATGGTTGCGTATAGGCTTGTTGATATCCTACCTCTTTTCTTCAGGCTGAAGAAGAATTAGTAAAAGCCCAGAAAGTATTTGAGGAGATGAACATTGATCTTCAGGAAGAACTGCCTTCACTATGGAATAGGTGAGCACTGAAAAAATGCTCTGTATTCTTAACCATGTATTTCTGTGAAGAAGGGGAGGGGTCTCACCGGAGGAATTAATTGCTTCTTGTTTCAAGGAAGTTCAACTAAAGTAGTCTGTCTATGCTGTTTCTTTTACTAAATGAAAATTACATATTCCATTCTCCAGGAGGAATGGAGAAAATGAAAACTGATTAACAAGTGTGGTAAAGTTGAAGGGTAAACTTCTGTTTGTATCTCAATTTATTTGTACTGTTTTATTTTCTAGTCGTGTTGGTTTCTATGTCAACACATTCCAGAGTATTGCTGGCTTAGAAGAGAATTTTCATAAGGAAATGAGCAAGGTAAAGTTGAAAGCCATTCTTCTTCCTAATGGTATGCCACATAGTTTCTTCTTCGTACATTTTCTAATTGTAAGGCAATTGTGTTAGCTGAAGATGCTAATAGATGATGACACAGTTCTTAGAATCCTTTTAACTTCTGAGGTGATGCTTCTGAAAACAAACTAAGGCATATTCTCAAGGTATAAGCATGCAGCCTTGTTGAAGATAAACAGTTCCATGTCTGGACAGCCTCTAAAATTGTCTTGATACATTATGCATGGTTTCTTGAGTTCCATCAGTGAAAAATATGAAAGAGAGAAAAATCATTATATGAAGCCCTGCTTCCTCATTTTTCTGTGGATCTATTTTTCTCTAGGTTGGATGATTTCGATCAGTCAATTTATATTAAGTTTTAAAAAGCTGGAGCCATTTCCCTTACATTTGTAAAAGCTTGACAATGATAAACTCAATAATGTTGAGTGAGTGAATCTGACTATACTGTATTTTATTTTAATATCATGGAGAAAGAATTTACATCTTCAGAGCAGCATAAATGACTTTTTCCCTCCCCTGTACAAATAAGTTGACAAGGAATCAAGAAGATTACAGTTTATAAAGACGAAATGTGAAAGAAGGAAATGATACACATCAGTTTAAGTTACATAAATCTGCAACTTAATCCAGATTAAGAAGATTATTAAGATACTTGGCTTAGAATTTAAAATCTTAAATTAGCTGATAGAAAAAGGAGGATGGATGGAACATGGCAATTTTGAAAGGAAGGTGAAAGAAATTCAAGTGATATAAGAGGTGTCAAATGACTGGATTCATGTTGAGAAATAAACACATATTTAAAAGCAAAGTAGTAATGATGTTGAAGCATTTGGCCATTCACATTACTTAATTACTCTTCCAATCTTCCAATAAGGAGTTCAGATTTAAACGTTCCAGGTAATGATTGCCTATTTCCATACCTTGGCACTCAGGAGACCTCCAAAGAGTGTCCTGAAAACTAGATTCTCTAGGGAGAATAGCGGCCCATATTTTGTTGGAATTTCTAAGCTACTGCATATCTGTATAAATATTGTGTAATATGAACTGCAAAGAAGACTTAATAATGTAGATTATTAATGTAATAATGTAGATAATTATTACAAGCTTAGTGAAATTGCCAGCTTACATTATATTTACACACTGGTATAATCTGATGCATGTTGTAGCCAAACAACCAAGAGAAATCCACCAAAACAGAGTAATTTTTCAGCAAAGAAAAAGATTCCTTGGCTAAGTCATTTAAAGTTTTTGCAACAAGTTTAAAAAAACAGTAGTATACCACTAACACCAAAGCTGTATAGAGGTTTAACATTATTTGCATTGATTAGAGAGGCGTATGTGCTTTCTCATAGCTCATGGCAACAATTTAAACTTAAAAATGCTAGAACCAGGAACATTATGCTTATCAGCAGTGCTGTACGTTCTAGAAATTACATAGAGGTTTATGAGATGAAATCTTGGACAGCCTGTTTCTCTGGGGTAAACAGAAGTGATCCTGTTTCTCCCCTTTTTCCTTTGATGCCAAAAAGTATCTTCGTTTCATTAGAGTCAGAGAGGTCTATAAACCTGCTGCAGTGGCAGGCACAGGACTGGAAATCTAGATGAGCACATTCCCAATCAGTGTATGCCGTGATGTCTTATTTAGTGACAGATTAGGTTCCATAGCAACCTAGGAGGGCAAGATTGGCTGCTGTTGGGAAGAGAGAGAAGGATGGCATTCTGTATTGATGGAAGGGCTTGAAGTAATACAAATACATGAAGCTGAGCCAGAGGAAGAGAAGTGAAGAAACATGAATTGATTTGGGTTTTTTGTGTGCTCTTTATTGTGTCTGCATATATCACAGATTTTCCTCATCTGTTTCAAAAGATGCCCCAGAATATCGAGTGCTTTCAGGGTTGTGATGTGGAGGTACTATAAATGAATGGCATTATCCTTTCCTTAGCAAAATACCCTCCTCTTGGGACCCTCAGTGTACTTACGCGTTTCTGATAGTATCTTTGTTATACTGACCTGTAATTTTTTTTCCTATTTTGAATTTTTGTTCATGTATTGTCTCAGTTAAACCAAAACCTGAATGATGTCCTTGTGACCTTAGAGAAAGAACATGCAACAAGTACCTATCCTGTTAAAGCTCAGCCAAGGTTAGTATGCATAAAACCAATGTATAGTTTTTCAAGAAGAATGGAAAAATCTTCTTTCTTTGCCAAAGCTGGACAGCAGCATCATGACTGTCTTATTCTCTGACTAGTGTCTTCTGATTACAGTGATTGTAATTTATATTAAGTGTTTCTACCTCCTTCCATCCTGGCATCCCAGGAAATACTTCCCCAGTGCTTTTCATGGTTAAATGTGCTATTTCTTATCTGCATCAAAACAAAACAAAGATCGAAATATACATTAAAATGAATGTGTGGTTTATGTGCATATAATACTTTTACATAGACACATTTTTAAAAATATAATGGCAAGAAAAAGGAAGAAATATTGGAAAAGAGTAGGAAATTCTATATTTTCTGTTTTCTTATTAATGGACTCTTCAATCTTCAGCTATGATATTTTTATCCCTGGATTGGTACTCAGAAATTTAGCAATTGAAGCTTTTATGGAGATAGAGTGATAGAAAAAATACATTTCAGTATGCTGGGCTGAAGTTTAACTCATCAGAATTGGTTCTTTTATAAGATGGTCTTCTTGGCACAATATTCTGGTTTCCATATCTTTGTGACATCAGCGTAAGTATGTCTGAGAGAACTAATCGCATATTCTTTTCCCATTTATCCTTGTTTTCATTTCTCTTCCCTTCCTCTGTTGTTTCCCTCTGTCAATATTTTTAGATTGTAAGCTCCTTGGGGCAGGGACTTGTTCTCTTGTACTGTGTAAAATGCCTGCACATTGATGGTGCTATATAAATAATAATAATAAATAATAATAAACCTTCTTCTCAGCTCTGGGGCTAAAGGCTGGCCCTTTGAGCTCCTTGACTCTGTTACTTATGATTTATATTCTTAAGAATTACAGCTCCATATCAGACACCTTTTAGCACAATTCCATAAAAAGAGATTAGGTTTACACAACAATAAATGTATCTACAATGTCATCCATAAGGCTGAATATATTAGTAAAACAAGACAGTGCAATTCTGGCATACAGTTATACACAACATCTGCATTTAGATGATCATGGGTTTATCTGAACTGGAAAACAGACTTTTACATACACACAAAGAATACTACTAGACAAGAAGGATCACAATATTATATTAGTATTTTTGCTGTACAGTTAGGGGTACTTTTGAATTGCTACAGGAAATTCAAACAAAGTTGATGAAAATCCCCCCTCCCGGTATTTTAAGGTTTTATTGATACATTTACTATTTACTAATGAATTTACTATTAAATTTAATTGTTTTTATGAACAGTACTGTGAAATATAGTAGTTATTCACTACAGGTATAAGCCAATTCCATGTAGAGATAAGGATAGGAAGAGGACATAAAATTTGCCAAGTTTATATTTATATAGAAATGTGTATATATATTTAATATACAGTATTTTCCCCTATCCTCAGCTCATACAGTTAAGAGGAAAACAGGCCTCACTTTTTGGATCAGATTATTTTTGACTTTCATCCAGTTATGTGATTGATAAAGCACTTTGAGAACTTAGACTCCCAGCTGTTCTGACTTTCAGTTGCTGCGTTCGAATTAATGAGATAAAGTATGCCAAGACACCATTAGGGAAAGGATTACTGTGACCTGATTGTACTTCTTTTGGAAAGTAAATGGAAGTTAACGTGCTTCCTTATTTATGTGAAATTACTCCTACATGCAGCACAGAACAAAGGGAAGATGAATCTGGAAATTGAATTGATATCAGAACATCTAGCAGTTTTAGTATTCTTGGCAATAAGTTGAACACTTTAGATTTTCTAAAGAGACAGAGCAGAATCGTAGACTCTATCCAATGCCACATAAAACAGATCTGTGACAAAATAAGGGAAAAAGATACAAGAATAAAGAAAGCATTGGAGAGACTGAACTAATATAGATACAAATGGTGTCAGCGACAATAAACTTAATTTATGTAAGTTCCCAAATATAGAGAGCAACAAGCAAAGAGAAAAAAAAGCATAGATCTGATCTGTTTAAGATTAGATTTGTATTATAAACACTAACCTGAGAATAAATCACAGTATAGTTAGTGAGATTGATTTTTGAGTAAATATGAATATGATTGTTCTCTTAAACACATAGCAACCATGACAAAAATAATTACTTTGATCCCATTAAATGATTAGTTTATTCCTGCTCTTGGATTGATGTAATTTTAATACAGTGATAATTTCAGTGCTATAGATTCCTTTCTACTGGTATCTCATCTGAAAGGATTTATGACATATTTGAAACAATTTGTTTTGTTCTTTCTATGAAGTCTGACTGAACAGCATTAGTCATAACAGCAGAGATGAAGCCAAAAATAAGGTTTCTGGAAAAAAAAATTAAATTCAAAATGGGAACTAGGCACTATTTTATCAATTATATTTAAAAGCCAAAAGTGTTTCATATAATATCTGTGTACTTTGAAATAGGGAAGAAACTGTTTATTAGTGAAACTGATAGTGTAGAAAGTGCACAAATACCATCAAAAGATATTATGGGATGGCAAAAGGATACCAGTACCCCAACAGATCTGACATCTATTTTCAGCTGACATCATCCAATGTACAATAGTTCAAACAATTTAGATTTTATGGGAACGGATTTTTCAGGACACATTTAAAGACCCTCACCTATACTGTCCTATAATTTGGGACCTTAATGTCAAATTAGAGTCCAGTTGGGTTTATGGATAGTTATTAATAAAATATGTAATTGACCTAAAGCATGTGGCTATGAGGCTTTTGAATTACATTAGTGGTAACATGATTGCATTGGAAAGTGATTCCCATGTTGCTAATGTAATGCTTAAAGAAGAATAGTCTTCTCAAATTACAAAACAACACTTTTCAAGGATGTGTTTATTGATCTTGTGAGCGATAAGGAAATATCAGTTGCCAAAACACAGCCCTCTGCTGTAACTATTGGTTGCTTCTTAGCTCTCTTCCATGCAATCATTTACATTTCTTTTCCAATCCAACTTTGAAATAATCTGAGGATGAGTGGTGACAAGTATCTTTCTGTTCCTCCTCACATCCACTGGGCACTGACATGGCACTTACTAGATATATTTTTAATTGACAATGTCCAATGTGGAACACATTCTAGTTCCTCTATGAACAAATACCTTCACAGTAATTGCATTAGCTCATGCACAGAATCTTCACCTTTCTTTCTCATTGGTTGAGCCGTGTTATAATGGAGATCACTTACGTGTGCCGTCCTCAACAGAAAGAAAACTAAACTCTTCTCCAGGCTGAGGAAAAAGATGAGCAGGTACCAGTAATGCAAAGTGCATTCCCCTTGTGGTCTGATTTGGATGACAAAGGCCAGGCTGCATTCTAACAGCATAGTGCATTGATAACTTGATGACAATAGGGTTCCTTTTCTTTTTTTTCTTTGCATGATTTAAACCACTTTTTCTCAGAATTGTTTGAGATTGCCTCTGTGTGTGTCTGAATAATCCACATATTTTACTGTTTGTTTTAATCTCCCCACCTTTATAAATTTTCCGTGGAAGATCATCTGTGGAGTTTATGATGAAAGTCTTTATGTTTCCTAATACATTCCTCAAGGATAGCTGTAATACTTCATCCTCTGTACCTAGAGATAAATGCTAATCAGTGCAGCAAATAACCTAACACTGTTTGCTGTAGTGGGTTGTGATACTGGACTCTTCCAAATGAGGAAAAGGTGTTGCTTTTCCTTTATTGTTTTACATTGAAGTGGACCCTTCTTTTACACATACTATGCATTGCTAATAGGAATATTATGTTAAATTTGAACTAAGGCCTCTTAGCTTAAGGTCACTAAGGATACTACTTCTCTAGAAATCTGTGTATTAATTTGCTGTAAATTTCTGCTTGATATTTGTAAGGCTTATGTTATCTCTTTACAAGAGCTTAAGTTAATATGGTATAGCAGTGGATAACAGTGCTGAACAGTGATAAACTTTTGCAGTTAGAATAACTATGGAGAAAATTTCATCAATTATTTGAGGAATATACAATCTCATATGTATTTTGTTCATTTCAGAGGAATTATGTAGCTGGACATTTTGGTCATATTTCCTATGTCTTCCACAATAAAAGTGGTGAATTATAATATAATAGTGATCTCTTTCTTTATTCATATTCTCCTGGCTTGCCCTCCCACAAGTATTTGAATTCTGAAGCTAGTTGCCATATTTTTGCAGTGTGATCTATGTTTCCTTTTAAGGGGAAACTTCTGAAATATTTGTAATCAACTCATGAGGCAAGAGAAGGAGGAAAATAAGCTCTTAACTCTATCAAATTCTGAGTAAGGAACATTTATGATTCCTATTGTTCTTTTGTGACATGAAAAATAACTTTTTTCCTTTGTTTTTTGTGACATGGTCACAAATCATGAGTTCTGTCCTGAAGAGATGAGTATAAGTTGTATAGAGGAAAAATGCCCTGGAAAAAACAGCAACTTCAAAGGAGAGCAAAAGCTAAATGGCTTCTTGGAGTACATGGTGTTTTGTTATGAAGTATCATAATACATGTTTTCCATACTAACTAGCTTGCTGAATAAATATGCATGATGGCTGCTATTACTAAGTGATAAAAAAATGTGTAAATACAGAATTCTCAGTTGTTTCTTCCAACCAACTTTCTGTCTTATCATGATAAGATTTGAGTCACAGAAGGCATAATAAGAGACAGAAGATGGACATAGTTGAGGTGTGATTTAGTGGTTCATCTTTGATTATTTTCATCTTCATCTTCCATGTGAATATCAGCAGTGAATGGGTTATAGTTAGAACCTCTTAGAACCAATAACCAAGTATGTTTACCTAAGCATAAGTCCTAATGAATTTAGGACAATTTTAGCAAATTAGTAGTAGAGAAGATCTGAGGTTTTTTTTTAAAAATTATTTTGATATAAATCAAGGGTTTTGATTTTTTGTTTTAAACCTTAATATTTGAATATATAGTTGACAAAATGTAATGAGGAAAGCAAATTTTCAGGATTGCTAGTTGGGTCCACCTTTCAAGCATTTTCTTTAGATTGTTTATTCATACCTCTAAATTACATGGCTATCCAATGACTTTCACGATTAAAATATCAAAGTACTAACTGTATAAATACAGAACATTGTACAGGATCACATACACACAGAAATACATAGGGGACTAAAATTTTTATCCTTCTTTGGATCTCAGAGGTCTGCTTGTTTTTAATGTACTGTGTAATGAAAATCATCTTATTTAAATCTTAGGGAATATCCAAGAACTGTTTAAGACCTAAGTTTTGTAAACTTTGGCGCTGCATGTATTCCAAGTTAGGTCGTAGCATGGAGGAAAATTGAGTTGTTGATTTTTGTTATCCCTTTTTAAAAAAGCAAAAACAAAATTATTTTTTCCCTTCTATAATACAATTCAAAACAATACTCCTCCCCTATGTGTTGTTTGCCAGTAGGACAGAAAATCTCTTGGTAGCTCCCTTTGACAAATAATGCCAGTTAGTTATTGGGGGAGGGACTTCTGTTGGAATTGCATTGGATCGCCCTGTGTCCCTCCATAGTTGTTGTTTACCACTTAAAATAAATCTATACAGGTAATCTGCAACAGATGACCATTATGGAGCCTACCCATATCAGTCATACTGTATGTTGTGATGGTCATATGACTGATTTTATAACATATTTTGCAGTGGTCATTAAGTGAACATGGTAGTTGTAAAGTGAACACCATGGTCATTAAGTGAATGCCAGTGGTTCTCTTTGGGTGTGGTTTTCCTGAAAACCTGAAGTAAGTGCTGTTTTTCAACATGTGGTCACATGACTTCTGGATGCTGCAAACAGTTGTAAATGCAGCCATGTTACTAAGTGCCCAAAGTTTTGTTATGTGACTGCAGGGGAGGCCAGAGCATCAGCACTTAAAATATGGGTCATAAGTCCCCATTTTTGCATCAGTCATAACTTCAAACAGTCTCTAAGCAACCAGTTGTAAGTCAAAGACCATCTGTACATAGAGGCATTAATGTGCTACATGTTAGGTCATACAATTTGGTTCTAAGAATTTCCATTGCTAGCACTGCTCATCTCTTGTCTAGCCATATGCAGTATGCTTGGGAGTTAGGTCTTAGCAGTGCTTCAACTTTACATTATTTTTCTCTTTTGATATGAAGCACACGTGTAGTTTACTACACATTTCAGTAAAATTAGTTTCAGTAAAACTATTCCAAACAATTCAAGTGAAACAATGTAAATTTTATACAACAAGAAATATAAAAACCTTCTCAGATATCTATTTCGTAATGCTTTCTCTTGTTTTCTTACAGTGACAGCACAAAACCAAACAAAACTCCTTCCTCTCCACCTGATGGGACTCCCATCACCAGCCCTGAGATCAAGGCTGTCAACCATGAGCCAGAGCCATCCAATTTGGAAACTCCTGGGGGAGGCATTCCCAAGTCTCCTTCTCAGGTAGTGAGAGCCGCAGCTGTATTTTCCTTGGAGATTTGCACATTTCTATTACATATTTGCATATTTTTATTACAGAGGATAGTTTGACTGAATCTCTAGATTACTATTTTTTCATTAAAGTTCTTTAATAGTTTTAGATAAACTGTTATTTCTTTTCCTCCCTTATTCCCTATACAACTTCTCTAAAGCTGTCATTTCTTAATCCAGTGTTCTGCTTAGAAACAAGTTAGTTTGTGTTATTAATTTAATACAGAATTGTTCATCAAAGGAAAAAAAGGCATAGCTAAATAATATGTCTTGGCATATATAATCTCTGAATAAATTTGACAGCTGCAGCACTAGTAGAGGGCAGCAGAATGAAAACATTTTGGGGGAAGACTCCTGAATCATTTTCAGAAACATCGATAACAAATAGAGGTTACTGTTAGACCAGAGAACCTATTGGTTTTCTAATAGGATTATTACATAATGTTCTCTTTGCAAATTGTTTAATAGCTTTATAAAAGGCAAGGTACAGCCATTAAAAATATTATCAAATGTATCTTCAGTTTGGAAATGACATCCTACATATATGGTTTCATCATGCAGGTGATGACATCAAGTATTTGCAAATCACATTACCTGCATTATGACATCATCATACTTGGATGTTCATTTGACCCCTACTCACCCTCACCTGCAGATGCCAATATATACTTGTATTATTTTATAAACATGAATATTTTATTTTTTGCCAGACGCTTATCTTAAAACTTACCAGTGTAGCTTTAATTTGATTTTATCCAAGTTCATTCTGGCTTGACAAAAGTAGCTTTGTTCTAGCATTTCAACACCAAACAATCTTTTGAGAATTATCCACTAGTTAAAAGTTAACAGTTATCAGATTTATCAGTGAATGAATATTTTGGAATTTAATTATATGAAATGAAGTATGAAATTCTGTAATATTTAGGGCTATGGTAGATCTTGGTCAAGTATCAATAAGAAGACTTCATAATACAATTGCTATTCCTAAGTGACCACACATATTATTATATTTCTAGTTTCCAAATAGATTGTAGAAATACCCCCCTTCTTCCTCAATTGGCTTGACATTTGGTCATTTTTTAAAAATGCAGGTGCCCTGTTTTTATAAAACCATCAATCAAACTTGCAAGTTGAATATATGTGTCAATCTTATTGGGGAATCTCCTCTGGTCTAAGAGCAATGTCCTTGGGAGAAGAAAAAAGTCAAAATCTGTCTTCGAAGTACTCTGGATTCAAAATGAATCTCTTTTGATTCAGTTTAGAAGTAAATCTCAGGTATGAAGAATGTGAAATCTAATTATAATTAGAGATAAGTGGGATGAAAAACTATTTGGATCAACAGGATGAACAATATTTGATGAGATTTCCCCCTCCGTCTAGGAACAAAGCAATGGAAAAGTGCTGCTTCATGTATTTGACTCACAGTTGGACTGAAGCAATAGTAATTGGGACAAGAAATTGGATTGTAAGGCCCAAGTTCATTTCATCAATTTACTATAAAACAGGAACATTAAGGGCGCCTAGTTGCTGTTAAGCAGAAATGTTGGTTTTTAACAATACCGCATAAGAAGTATAACTTAAGATACATTTAATATTTCAGTAAATAGAATGCCATGGGACCAGCCATTGTCTGACTAATTTTCATTAGATAAATTTGCTGAGACAATGCTGGTAGAATATAGTGGTTTAACCTATATTTTTATATATGTGCAATGATTCAATTTTCTCTGTGATTTCTAAAGACAAGTTCTAACCAATCTTGAAAACTTCTTTGGTTTCTTTTTAAATATTTCTTTACTGTCTTTTTTTTATTCTAACAATATTGCTCCTGCTTTGTCTTACTGAATTTTTAAATAAGAAGACACTTGGCTAAACTTGAATAGAAATCATTTCTACAGTTTAGGACATCTTTTTTGATCATTAATGTAATAAGCTACCCAATTTGTAAATGAGTTGTTTAAGATTTAATATAATGTAGTGAAAGGGTATCTGGACATACACAAATACTACATTGCACTCGATAACTTAGATTCCTATTTTTTTTAATTCAGTTCAGAGCCATCATCAGAAGTGTAAGGTTAGCATGCTTAGGCAAATGTTCAGGTCTTGGGAATATATGCTATTGATTACAGATTTACTGTGACAGAGCAACAATCTCTGATGCTTGCCTTCTTTTTCTAGATAATTATAGGATAGTATCTTTTTGGAGGGGCTTCTCAACTCATGGTTGCTTGTTTCCATTCCTCCTTCCCATTTGGGTAGAGATAGAAAAGTAGGCAGCAATAATTGAGGCCCCATTGTAATAAAAAGCACCCTGCTTTATAAAATTTTTATACAGGTGATGAGAAGGTAGGATCATGGTGGGGAACACCAGAATGCATAAGATCTTGTAGATCTCTCCAAATTAATTTTTATTATGGTCTTACAGCCAGAAGACTGCTCAGTATCCTACACTTTGAGCTGGGCTTGATTTGGCTGTATCCATTCTAGAATTTTGCCATTTATTCCCATGCTGAGAAATTATTTTCATATCTATCCAAGAATTTGGAGAGGACTGACAACTTTCCAAGAATTTGGAGACAGCTAATAATAAAGATTTTTATAAATTGTAGAAAATGATGAGGTATCTTGTTTGATACATTTTATTGATTTTCCCATAGAAAATATCCATAAACAACAAAAGTCAGATTTATTACAGTAAATATCTAGTGTATTTTATTCACAATAATGCAGAATACTAATTCATAAGAGAAAATGGCTAATTCAGCTAATCCATTTCTCTCCTTCTCTACAAAAATTGTATGTTCTTCTACCCTCAGCAACTATCTGTGTTGTATATATCCAGTTTCTTCTCATTGTTTGACTGATTAAGCAGGCTCTTGAAACACTGTGGCATCCTGCAAACTTTGTGAATAGAAGTAGTAGTAAGAATAGCATAGATATCATCAGCAAGGCTTCTGCCATACTATTTTCAGCTGTCATAAAAACCACTGTTCTTTCCAGTTCTTTCCCATCCACCTCCCAAAAGAAATATCTAG
>JANHZU010002615.1:103021-113048 GCA_032468055.1 Acrochordus granulatus | reverse complement strand
TATTGCCGATTTTATGTGCCCTGTAAGCCGCCCCGAGTCTTCGGAGAGGGGTGGGGTATAAGTATAATAAAATAAATAAAATAAATAAATAAAGTACTTATTCTTAAGCAGCCTTTTAATGTGTGTTTAAAGAAATATCAGAAACAAAGTGAGAAGGTTAGTGAGGCTCCTTGCATTACTAATTTTTCCTTTGTAATATGGATTTGCAAAGAAGAACTAGATGTTTTCTAAAGGTGCATTATGAATTTATGAAGAACAGGGAGGGGAAATTCTTGGATCTGAAGTTCTTTTTTGTGGCTACTAGGACCCTCAAGACTGAACTACAAATTCACTGGGATTTTCCCAACCATAACAATATGATTTTCCACAAATGCTTTTGCAGAAAATCAGACATTAATGTACCTATAAATTACTTGAATAATAGCTGCAGCTCTAGTTGGTGACTGTAATAACAAATATTCATTCAGTGCTGTGTATAGCTGCTAAGCTCTTCAGATTTTTTAATGGATATGCTAATTCGTTTTTCCTTTCATTTTTTTCAATTTAATTTTAGCTTTATCTTCAAAGAATTTTTCTAAATCACACTACTGATTCTTACAATGGAATGCATAGAAAATTCTAGCATTGGACAATCTTATACAATGTAAGGTAGTTTTAGAAATACATGATAAGCCAATTTTCACTATTGGGAAAAATCAGTCTAGCCTTCTAATAGTCTGTAGAATCACATGTTGCATGTGAGTGTAAGAAAGTACAAAAGTCATCATGTTGATGACAGATTTACAGGTGAGCTTTCTTCATATAATCAGTAACAAGCCCTGGTTCAAATTGTGTACTGCAGATGTAAAGCACCATCTGGAGCCATTGCACAGTCATTACTGTATTTTTGCACACACAGTTAAAAAAATTTCATCTCTCTATCGCAGAATAACTTTAGTCTTCATAACAAGATTTCAAAAAACCTTATCTGAGTCAGTAGATTTTCTATTTTTTTGTTAGATTTAATACATTCTGAGATTTTGTGTTTATTATTTAAATTCCACTGCCATTTCTTAAAACTACCTTTTTGCAAAACTGCTATTTATTGCATGAGTTGCAGTTGTTACTACAGTATATCCTTATATCATCCATAATTTGCCATTAAAAACTATTTTTATGCATTTGTAGACAAATTTGTACTCTAAAATAAAATGTATGGGGTCTTTTTAAAGGAATATCAACTAGAAATGTTTATTCAATAAAGAAGGTTTCTGTGCAATATCTATTTTTATAAAAGAAAAGTCCTGTGAAATTTGAGGAGAAAAAGGATCAGAAATTCTCCAGCTTATAATACATAGAACTTTTAGTTGATTTCTAACTCATTTTCTCTATTCTTGATATGTATTTTTCAGACTAAGAAGAAATGTGGCAACTGTTCTTTCTTTTAAGGAAAAATAGCTATCCAGTACTGTAATGTTCTTATTGATTCTGTATCTGATGATGTGATATAATTCCTGGCCTTTAAAATAGTGATTGATAAGCTTGTAGTTCTGTGGATCTGTTTTAATTTGCTGCTGAAGAAATCTGTTCAGTAAAAAGTCATAATTCAATGGAAATAAAAAAACAATCCAACATAGCCTAGATATACATGGGGAAAAGAAAACTTGGTAATGCATAACAAACAAATTCCATTTGAAAAAGGAATGTGCTTATATTACAATCTTAGCAATCAACTGGCTAGATCTGTTGATTAAAATCATTTATCAAAAAAATAGATTGGTCAGTAGATATCATATGAGTGCTTATTAAATTGAATGGCAAGCCCTATTTTGTATTCTCTGAATTAAAACTATCTTAAGATGATGTATATTATAATTCAGTTGTAATTTAAAAGCAAAGTATACTTCCTGCTGTAGAAATATTGGATTCAGTGTAAATCTTTTCTGGATAAAAAGTTGTTTTTTGACATTTGTTGATCCTATTCCATCCTTTGTGATTTTCTATGGCCACTGAAAATCTGCTGTAACATGGTAGGATAAAACTCTTTTTCTGGGTAGAAGTTGACTTGAGGATATTTCTCATAGTAGAATAGAAATTCTTATTCAACCCATTGTTTGCAATTTGACTCACGTTATAGCCCTAGAGTGTATAGATCTGAATATATAATGATGATCAATTTAATGTTTATTGTTGAGATGCTTGCTTAAATTTGGCAGAGTATTTACAATATAGTTGCTCAAAAATAAGTCTGTGAATATAGAATTGTATTATTTGGCACATTATTCAATGTGAAAGCCATATTGGGCCTTAACAGTTTTTAAAAAGTCAATAAATCATTAGATTTAAAAAAAAATATGTTGCC
The DNA here is from genome assembly GCA_032468055.1 of Acrochordus granulatus. Classification (NCBI taxonomy): domain Eukaryota; kingdom Metazoa; phylum Chordata; class Lepidosauria; order Squamata; family Acrochordidae; genus Acrochordus; species Acrochordus granulatus. Next base: position 110,707 of record JANHZU010002615.1, on the reverse strand, counting down.
CTAAAAAACAAAGATTGTGGGTGTGTTATGTTTATATAAGCATGGTCTTCTTTGTTATGATTCAAATCTCAAGTTCCAAAGTATAAATTATTCTTACAAAAATATCATTATATATTTGTTATGGAAGGCATCTCAAAAATAGGATTTGCTTTCTTTTTCTGCAAAGGCTGCTTCGCAAAATTACATACAGAAAGCTTTATAGTTGCTAGCTAAGCAAAATCTTAAATTCAGAAATCAAATCATTTGGACTTGAACTGAAAGTTCAATTGAAAAAAATATGGAATACCAGGTATTCTATTAAGAAAGACACAGAGACTGCTCATGCAGAAATTCTAAGTTTAATGCTGTATTTTCTGGCTCAACTAACAGTGCAGGGTCCTTGGTGGAGTTCAGTGTACTGATTGCAATACAAAATTGTGTTATAGCTGTATAAAAGCACCTCCATGGAGAACTCATCAAGTACAGTATAATATATTGTGTGAGAAGTTTGGTGTGCACAGATTGCAAACATGCACTAAATTTAGTGCTGGTAAAAATTTACTTAAAACCTCACCAAGGAAACAATCCATAGGTTAAACGGAGCCCTGCGTTAAAACACCCAAAATCTTACTAGTTCTTGGCTTTTTATAAGTCTAAGAGATTTATACTAGATATGGTCAATGTCCATACTTACAAAAATTCTTGCTCATCTGCCCCAGATATGCAGTATCATAATAGAAGACCCACTGTTGGATTCCCCATGTCTCCCAAAGCTCTGCTGGACAGGATACAGTCTAAGAAAGTGTTGGTGTTTGGAATTCTAAAAGCTATTCCTGTGTTGAACGTTGTAATACAATACATGTCTCATTCTTTCTGGATGCTTGGAAAAGATAAGTGCCAATTTTTCTAAGCTACTTAAGATAAAAAATAATGTATAAGTTATCAAATATTAGATAGATTTCCTATTAGAAGATACATGCTAAAATGGAGTTCAGATGTTTGGCATATGAATAAGTATATATTGCTGTTCTGCTAGCTGAAACTGGCAAAACAAAGCCTAGTAGATTGTTACAAGGAATAACCATCTTCACCTGAATCAATGCAATTGATTGTTAGTAGATTGTTACAAGGAATAACCATCTTCACCTGAATCAATGCAATTTCCTGGCAAGCAAGTTTCATTTTACCTCCTTTCCCTCAGTCCCAGCGTATTTTTTTTAACTTTTCTATGTTATACCCCTCAAACACTGCAAACGTTTAACATGTAATAGGTAAATCTTTCCTGTTCACATTGGTTTGTTGAGACCCCCCCCAAGTTTGTTAATCAAGTGAATCTGACTAATTAGGAGAAAAAAACTTTATACCTGAAAAATAAAAACAATACTTTGATATCTGATATCTTTGATATCTACTGCCTATGAATCCTTTGCTTGGAGATACAGTTGTATCTTGCTCTACTGTATTCCTTATGGATCTAATAGTTCTCTCACTCAGTTTGATTCTGTCCTTATTTTACCCTGTAACTTACTGCCACGTGACATTTGGGATGATATTTCTTTTTGTCTTACCAAAAAAAGAGAGAGAAATATCCTAGTGTATTGAGAACTGTGACTGCTACTTTAGTGACATATATTTCATGAATTTATCTTTAAGATTCAAAAATATATAATTTTGTGTCATCCTGTTTCCTTGTGTACTTCATTTTTTTAAAAAAAATACCCTTTCAAATTTTCAAAAATGTGTGTTTTTTCTGAGTCTTTATAGATTGAGCCTAAACCATGCATGCTTTTATAAACCATGATGAGAAGTTTGAAATGGCTTTGGAATGCAGGCACCAATCTGTAACATAAGAAATCTTTGAGAGACACAACTCATTATCGTTGCTGATGGTCCAGCGTTCTGGGTAAGCTGCAAAGGCTGTCTTTAATGCCTCACCCTCAAGAGAATAATACTCTAACCTTAAGGTTATCAGTATATGAGGTATGGAAGCCAAGTGTTTTCCCTCCAGATAAGAGATGAATGGAGCTGTTTTGCCAGTGAAAATTGATAAAAGGTCCTCAGTGCCATGAATGTTATAGAATAATTTAACATTAATACTGGATCTAGAGGTACCTCAGATTGCAAACCTAATCATTAAGAATGCAATTCCACTGAGAATATGCTTAGCAACTAAGGTGTGGAATCTAGCCAGTTCACTCTTACTTTCAACTTATTCTTCTGCATCTTGTCCTTTATATCCTGGAGAAACTCTGAAGCTTTGGAGACATCTCAGAAGAAAGAAGAAGTATGGCTGAGCATTATGAGCCTACTCATAGAAATCAGCTCCAAATTTGCAAAGGATTCTTCCTAGCATCTTCATTTAAATATTATACACATCATGGCCGTCCCTAGGCTAATTACTAGGGACTTAGGTAGAAGTATCCTAGTACCACTTTCTGGTAGCACTCAGCAACTCCAATTCCTTGCTCCCCAGGAGTAAAAGCCTTCCAAAAGCAGAACGGTTCTTCTCATGGCAGTTCAAGGCCATTTCTGTGCCAGATTCATGTCTAAACCCAATCTGGAAAGGATTTAGATGATTCATTTCATGTAGGCTGTCCTGGAGTTGCAGGGCCATCTCTCTACCAATTTGGCTAAGAATGGACTATTGGATGCTGGTCAGTAGTTGTCATAGTCATTGATTAAGAGAATATCCTACTCCATTTCTGTAACAGTTCTATTTGCTTCATTTTTGTACAGTTGCACTTGAATCCTTAAGATTTCCTTAGTATACTTGGTCCAAAAGTCAATTATTGGCAGAAGCAGAGTCATCAGTTTTTTTTTCCAAAATGAGCTATGTGGTTACAGATTAGAATTCATGAAGTAAATGTATTTCTTCTTGTTTCATAGCTTTGATAGGATATTTTCATGCAAAAAGCCAAGGAATGGATGTTTACTGTAATTCGGACTTGAGTTAAAGTTTCAAACCTGCTAATACTGGCTTTGTTTCTGCATTGTTTTAAGTATGTATAAATCTGTTTTTAAGCTCCTCTTCATTTTAGCACACAATACATAAAAATGCTCTTACGGTTCTCTGCTTATCCTTTGTGGTGAATTAATAAGAACACTTAACTCATAACTGATTCAAAATAAAATGTCATCATGAACTATTTTTTCAGGGGGCAGAAAGGCTGTTGACTCCACTAGCTTTATAATGAACAGACTGGATTTAACTTGCAACTTGTTTTGTTGTCCTTGGAGGTAACATTCACAAAACATATGAGGCCAATATCAAGATGTGGATTGCAAGGATCAGACTGGAATGAAATCCTGTAGAAAGGAAAAGCAACTGTTAATTAGCCAGAGTGAATTTAGTCCATCCATCAGTTTATTTCACACCTCAGCATATAACAAATTGAATATTCTTTCCACCCCTTCACTAAAAGGGGCAATATCAGGAAACTGTGTTTTCTTCAGTGTAATAAAGCAATATATGGCTTCTCTCTGTCTGCTTGTGTGCACAAGTGTATACAGTTTCTCCCCAGGAATTATGCAGAATAGGAGCATATATGTTGTCTGTGTGTGAGCACATGGGGATCTAAATAATCAGGGTGGGTGCATCTCGTGCTGCATCTATGAGTATTTATATGTTTCTGCCCATCCCTTTGTTGCATTTGTGTGTGCTAATGCCTCAGTCTTGCAACTCTAAAAAGTGGGAAGGGCTTAGAATGGAGGAGTTGGTAGCATTCCATGCCACTATTCATCTGCCTTTCTTATAGGAACACACTGAAACAATTATTTTCTTCATAATTCCAGGTCAGATCTGGACCACTTTCATTCTTTTGTCAGATTCTCTGCCCACCCCAGATTTGATTCCATTCAAAGAGGTATCCTGCTATTGGACAGACAGCCGGCCAGCCATTCCCAATCTCCTTTACATAATTTATTTCCAGTTAAAAGATTTGATCGATCTGCTGGTAGGAAATGCCACATGTTAGTCTTCCAGTGCACCATTTTCTAGAATATGGCACATGAGCTCATGGTCTAATTCATACATTTGCAATTTTGTTATACATATCAAACTTGAATGTGTTCTATATACAAGGAAGGTCACAAAAATAGCCAATAATGTTATTATAACCAAAATGTGTTCTCCATCTCCAATGCTGCAGTGCTAATACCTTCTCTATGCTGAATGCCCTTGGCTACAGTAACAGAAGGGCACTCAGTGGGGCCAAAAATTAATGATGCTGCAGATATGGGGCTGGGTAGTTGAAATCAAATAAAGAGTAGCTTCTGCTGAAGCAGTGTCCTTGTCTTCGTTGGTAATCTGAATGAAACCTAAGTGTAATTGGCAATCTATCCATCCTGGGTCTTGTACTATCTAGTCAATTCACAAAGCTATAAATAACTCCAACAGAAAGCACAATTTATCATACATCCAGGATTCATTAGCTTATTGCTGACAGCTGAAGATCAAGCTCCTTCCTTGAATTTTTTTTGCTAATGAGGGACTTTTCATTTTGTTGGGTCATGAGCCAAACCAGTTTGTGGAATGCAAGAGTACACTATGGCAGTGAGATGGTAGAATTGCTGACTTATGAAAGGATGGTCTGCCTTTTATTTCAAATTACAGGCGAGGGGAACCCCATGGAATAGCTAGAACCATTCTCCCTATTAAATACATCCAATATTTCTCACAAGCCAACTGAAATTAGATGTTGTCTCTGTCTGTTTGGCTTATCTCCCCCAGATGGAAACAAACATTACTGTCACTACACCTGATAATATGCTCAAATTCTTCCTTTCTTTGTAGTTTAATTTCTAGTGAAAGCCACTTTGGTCTAGTGATTAAGGTACCAGGCTAAAAAGTGGGAGAGCTTCTGTTCTAGTCCTGCCTTAGCCAAGAAAGCTAGCTGGGAGACCTTTGGTGGGTCACTCTCTCAGCCTGACTTTTTGTTCTGGGCAAAATAGGAAGAGGAAGATGTGTTGGATATATTCACTGTCTTTGTAAAAATAATAAAGGCAGGAAATAAGTTACATGAGCAACCAAGCTAGAGAAACCACACTAGGAAAGAGAAATTTGTTGTTAAACATTATATTTGAAATAGTAGATGTGCTGAACATGTATAAACTCTTGTGACAAAAGTCTTAACAAGGTCATTACCCTCTTCCATCTCTTATGTTTGTAAAAAATAGAGGAACATGGGGTCTCCTACGATCCAGTCATTCTACTCTCTACATACACAGAAACTTCTTTCAGTTCTGAATCGTTCTAATTTCTGCAACAATATTGGATGCAGACACAAGCATATTTCACATCATTCTGCTGACATATTTAGGCAATTAAGAATAAATGAATTTCTGAAAAAGACTATCAGGGCTTCATAGTTGAGCGGGGAAAGGGAGAGGTTCTCTTATCCAACATGAATATATTTTAATACAGCAGCACGCTACGCCATAGGCTGCCACATTGGAACTTGGCCTCAGTGTCCATTCTTGCCTGTATTTCCCCATCTACTACAAATCTCTGTTGAAACTACCTTAAGACAGAAAGAAGCAGGGAGTGATCAGAAAGAAAGGTGATTGGGGAGAAGGCTAGCTGAACTTCCCATACTCCAGTTCTCTGCTTCAAGTGAAAAAGGACGCCAACTATCTTTTTGGGGGAACGTTTTAAATAGACTAGATGCAAGGAGGTTATCAAATACTTGTGAACAATTGTGGCCTCTCAACTGAACTGACTTTAGGAAATAAAAATGTTGGTGTCAGAAGGGCTGCATGTTGGGGTAAAAAAACATTTGTTGATATTCCTAACATAGGGCACTTTCCAATTCCTCCAATATATTTTGAAATTGGCTATGTGAACATTTTCCTTCCTAGGAACCACCGAATGCTGAGAAGGGGCAGAGAGCGTCAGGAGCCAATCAGAGCTTCTCACTAACCAGTAGGACATCTCACTAACCAGTAGGCAAAACCTGCCACTCAATCAGAGCTGGACCTTGAACTATGAAAGTTCCTGGAGTAATCAAAGTGCCCTTGCCTAGACTCCACTGGGAAACAAAAAATAAATTGCTAACTCCCCAATTTTTGGTACGTTCTGTGTGCATTCATCAATTTTTTCAAACATCTCAGGTACTGAAAAGAAAGCTGCCTGGCTATCAAAACATTATTGCTCCTGCATATAGATTGCTATTGAAAGCTGCAATGAACATAAAATATAGTCATTCTGCAGCTGTTGTGCTTTTCCCAACAGGTGCAACCATGGACATGAGATTGTCTTGGTGTAGGTGCCAGGTGAGAGAAAAATGGCTCACTGGAGGCCAGAGATTGGGAAGCAAAAGTCCTGCACATGATGTTTTCAAAAGGAGAGAAATGTAGCTGAACACTTTTTTTACAGAAATTCTGAAACTGGTTAGAAGGATTATTGCTGATTTGCTGATAGGTTTGCTTGTGAAATCTAATACAGAGGCTGCATAAGGTGGGAAAATAGCCCATCTCCAAGTCCCCCTCAGCTACAGTGTCACAAATTTCTCGGAAAAAAAAATCAGCTTGACTTGCATGTCAGGAGGACAGATCAAGGCACATAGTGTCCATGAAATAATGGCACCTGGTGTGGAAATAGACACAATTCCAACTGAATTAGGCAATTTCAAATGGTTAATTAGCTTTTTCAATGGGATTACCATCTCTCAGAAGCATGCACATACTGATAAGTATTCATGCACATATCTTTGAGTGCATTAAAACAAGTATCAGTGTTCATGCAGCAAGCTGAATTGATCCACAACCTAGCCAAATACATTTTAACCTGGTCTGTTTGGATATCTTATGATTCATAAATGTCTCAGATGAAGACTGAGTAAAACATGTTTAAACTTAGATAAGAATATTTTGCAAATAGATCCAGTGTGAGTTCCTTCATTAATGGTACAGCCTTTGGAAGAGAGTGGATACAGCAGGTTTCCAGAGTTGTGTAAGAAGTGGAAATTTTGGTAAGTCACCCCAACAGCCAGAGATATGAATAAATTATTTTTCATTTATACACCTTCTTTCTAGTCTGGCAAGCACTCATTAGATGATGAACATGGTATAAAATGCATGCACCAAAAGCACCACTGTACTTCCTTTGAGTGGGGAAGCTGAATATATTAACTCAGGCACTGAATAGGGTCTAAAATCTAAGCAAGTTTAGCCTTATTATCAAGTAGACAATGGGACATTAAGATTTTGAAAATACTTTTCCAGTTACATAAAACTCCTGACTTGAGAACTTAAGCAAATTCTGACAAGAAAATACTTTCTGGATGAGAAAAAATAGCTTGATGGGTGCACTGAAGCTTTTTTTTTTTTTTTGAAGATGAAATCTAAGACTTAATACAATATAATTGGACATTGTGCTATAATAACTCTATATTATAACCCTAACTATATAATTAGGTTAGGGATAGGTGTCCCAAAGGGCAATACTTTGGGGCATTCTTGGCCAGCAGTTGTTGATATATTTCCATCTCACCCCTGATAACTCAATGTACTCAGCAAACTGAATTATCTCTCATGCTCCCAAGATGAAGGCATCTATGAAGCCCATCTACTATCTCCTTCCATAGAAATTTCCAGCACTGATGGCACAAAGACTCTCAGCTTAATTAAGATGAATGGCTGGAATATATTTCTCTTTGCCTGAGGTGGCAAAATCTCTGGGGGTAGCCAAAAATCAGGATTGATTGACCC
>JANHZU010002615.1:33548-44438 GCA_032468055.1 Acrochordus granulatus | reverse complement strand
CAGTCCAGATGCCTGTTTTTTAAACTTTGTTGCGATGCAATTACCCTGGACGAGTGAGAGTCTTCACAGACATTACATGGAAAGACTCTTCTGATTTGTCTGTAACATCATTTTGTAAGTGTTAAGACTACTGATTCTCTCTCTTGAAACAATTTCATCATGCATGGATGCAACTAAACTGCTTTTATGTTTTTTTTTCCCACTTGCATCATTCCATGGCAAAAAATACACTCTGGCTATATCTTTTTTGCTACAAAGTTGTCTTCATTTTATCCTCAGTCTATGAGTCAAATCAGCTTAAGTCAGTCTCAGTTGTATGTATGTTAAAGTAGTATTTTCCTATTTATTAAGATATAATTCAAAGTAGCCCCAAAGTTGTGTAAAATGTGTTAAGCCTTTCATTCATTACTTTGAGGGAAGTCAGGAGACTGGTATTGATAGGAAAAGAGGGAAGAAAGGAATTTTAAAAGGGATAGCAAAGAAATGTCATGCCAGTTAGGGATAGATATTCAGCTCCAGAGGATCCTGGAAAAAATGGATTATCTGGATCTGTTTCAATTGAGTTTCAGGCCAGGATTCAGTACAGAGACAACATTGTCATGCTTATTGATAACCTGTGGCAGAGCCAGGATAGGGATGGTGTATCCTGGTGCTTTTTGATCTCTCAGCAGCACCCTTTCTCTCTCTGGAAAACTAAAATAAGAAACCTGTATTTATACACATACATATATAAACTTGTTCATTTGATGTTGATATAGGGGGTTGGCAGGGAGGGATCATCCTTAGGTTGTAACAGGATTCCACTCTGTCTCCATTCTTATTTAACGTCGACATGAAACTGCAAGGTGAGGTCCTCCATCAGTTTGGTGTTAGATATTATCAATACAATGATAATACCCAGTGGAACAAGTGATGTGGTTCAGGTCCTATTTCCAATGTCTGGAGTCTGTGCAGGTCTTGATGGGGAGGAACAGAATCAGGCTCAATCTGGACAAGATTAAGAGGCTATTTTTGGGGGGGGGCTCCTAGTTTTGGGATATTCTATCTTTAGGCTTCAATGAGTCTGTGCTTCCCCATGCAAGACCAATGGACAATCTGGGGTCATCTTGGACACACAGCTGCTGATCAAAGAGCTTGCAAGCAGTAATGGAGATGTCACAGTATTTTCATGTGTCCCTGCTGCTTCACAAGCTATACTGGTTACTAGTTGGCTTCAAGATAAAATTCAAGGAACTATTTATTACCTATAGAGCTATTCATGGAATAGAGCCTTATTATTTGAGGGACCAATTGATTCCACTTCTTTCTGCCCAACTAGTGAGGTCAGGCAGTATGGGCAAACTTTGTGTCTGAAGATCAAGTAATGTTATCTAGTGAGATCCAGGAAGTAGTGCCTTCTTGGTGGCTGTGCTTGTTCTCTGGAATGATATCCCTCCAGAGATCCATATTACTCTCACCCTTACAACTTTCTGAAAATTAGTAAAAACTTGGTGGTACTCCCAGATCTTGGGACAGGGTGATTTTTGTGTCCCTATGCCTTTCTAACTTTGGTATTGAGTTAATCTTCTGGTTGGCCATGCTTTTGGATACATGTTGTTTTTCATTTTAATTGTGAGCTGCCCACAATTGTTAAGGAGTTGCACGGCATTGTAATGTACGCTTCTATTTCACCTGAGCTAGCAAGGATCAAAACCAGACTCAAGCGGAAGCTTCAAATATGAAGAAACAGCTTTTGATTTGGCCAAACAAGATAGCTGGGTGAAAGATCCTCTCTGCTCAGTGGCAGCAGGACAGAGAGGAAGCATTCCACACCTGGGGGTCTTCAGACAAAGGTCACAATAGCCAATAGCAAGATTCCAACAACAGCCTATAACATGACCCTATAGATAACCCCAACCAATAACAAGACTGTGATGAACACTTTTGAATTTGTCATGGTTGTAACAGTCTTTATCTGCATGTGAAAGGCCTTCCTGTATATGTGCTTCTCTTGCTCTGAGCTAATGGTGATTCTTAATTTACAGAAACTAAAATGGCTGCAATTAGGCCAGCCCCTTGATTAGATCTTCATCATTTTATACATCCTCTTCAGCATTAAAATCCTGGGGAAACTGTTAGTAAGTAGATAAATTGTTTGGTGGACAGATCCACTCCATGGATTACTGGTAAACCATCTTTGCTCTTGGTCATCCATTTTCCCTCACTGTATTCCCATATTGTACACTGCTCCAAAAATGACTCAGTGAGGTGTTAGGACTTTAGATGGCAGAATTAGTTTTTTATTGTCTCTTTTCCTGTCATTAAAATTAATACTTTGCATAGACAATTGGACTTTAAAAAAAATGAAATAAGGAGAAAGAGGAAGAGGTTGGAAGTTAGTGCTGCATTCACTATATTCATTTCCTGAATACCCAGATTTGACTATATCAGTTAATAGACTAAAGAAAGACTTTCTCTGTTGAGCTCAATTGTTTGCTCCTTCTTGCTAATGCTCCAAGTAACGGGTTCAGTTTAATTATAGCATAATTGGATGGCAGAAAAAGAAGTTCATTGTTTATGCTTCTTTAAGGACAAAGAATTAAATACAGCCTTCCCATTCACCATATATTCCAATATATTGCCCCTGGTGTTTCAGGAACTTTAATTGGCCTGTTAAAATCAATGATGCTGCAGATCATTTGAGCTGTCCCCAGAAGTGCTTTATTCTTCATAATTTAACACATCTCCCTTTCTCCAGGTTTCTTGCCCCATGCGCTGTATTGCACTTAGCTATCAATCAATGAAGAATTGGAGAAAAACCAAGCTCCACAGAAGGTTTTACTGTGTGTGTGGTGAATTGTTAAGGACTAAATAAGTCTCATACAGGGCTTATTGAAAGCTGTATCTAATGTTCAGTATTACTTCCTCAGGGAAGCTCTGGTTACATCCAGCATAACTATCAGGGGATGCAATTTCCAAATGGACAGTTTTTTTCCCTCTCCCATAGTCATCTTTTGATGTTCCTCAGGTAGCTAGATGTTTTAATTGCTTTTCCTGCTCATTACAGAGAGTTGGGCTAATAGATCTTTGAAGAATTTTCCAACTTTAAAATTCTGGGAGTCTCAGAAAATGCTCAGCACTCACACTCCTGGAATATATCAATAACCATAGGCTTGGTAGATAATATCACAGAGATTATAACTTTAAATATCTCAGATAAAGGCATATAGGACAGGAAAGGCTAGTAGTTTGAGGTCTCATTATTTTTGCCCCATCCCTTTATCTACTATATGACAAAACTGAAATCCTTCTTGATTCAGTACATGAAAAATGGCAAACTACATGATGAAGGAACAGGATGGGTATAGACAGTCTTATTTTTCAGTGAGCCTTTGAGGGGTAATATTTGTTTGGGCTTGTATGGTCAACAGCTTCTGCTCTCAGCTTAGCATGCCAGAGATACAAATAGAATGATGAACAGCTTTCTTATTATTAGCAACAACACTTGGAAATATAACCTATGGAATACAGTAAACCAGCTTGTCCAATCATGCAGTCATTCTAGCAACCAGTATTTTGTTTACCTATTTGATCAATATGTACCATTAAAGGCAGAGATTCCCTTTAGTTTTCATAGCAATGAAAAGAGGTTTACTGTCATTTCCTGGGATGATTTTTTCTCCAACTTCCCCATGTAGTCTACAAACTTGAGAATTCTTGGTGGTCTCCCATTCAAGTACTCTTAAGGGATAACTCTACTTAGCATTCTCAAGATCAAGATCTTTCCTGGGAAATCATCTTTGCTTATATCATAGCCACATACTAATTCCTACAATTCCTTTTGTTTGCAGGAAACCCACAACTGCTTTGTCTGTTACTATGATACTCTCACTCTTATACTGGCTTTTCTTTATTGAGATCTGCCAGTCTGGGGAACAGGTTCAAAGTTAGAGTTGCATATGTGATGAATCCTTACATATTCTATGGCTTTGCAGAGAGCCTGGTATACTGACACATGTTAAGAAGTCTGATATTCTGGATTAAATAAAATTGCTGGGATATTTTAATTTACTTTTTAATTATTTAAAATCAGAATCTATAAAGGGGCTTTTTAAGTCATGGTTAGGATCTTGATGAAATATTGAGTTCAGGAAAGATTTTTTAACATATGTGATACATATGCTTTATGCATTATGGGCTTCTTAATCTATAGTGGTAAAAATACTTTGTTTGACATAACACTGTCAGTCTGCAAATGGTCCATTGTCTTCCATTTCAGGTTGTCTGCATGATGGATGATGAGTCTAAGAAGACTTCAGATTCATATCCTGAACCAAAGTTGACTCCTTGATCCCTTAACCTGTACAGTTTAGTTTTCACAGAATACAGCACAATAGGACATAACATTAAAAAAAAAACTGGACAGGTATCATGATATCTGTTCCAGATGGCTATATAAATTAGATAAATATTGCTAAAAATAGAAAGATTAGCATGTATGACCAATGGTGACAGGTGCTGAGAAGAGTTCTTGTTCTATTTTCTATAAGATGTGGTCTATTCTAGCCCAAGAATGATACAATCTCTCAATAATTTTCTCAAAATATTATCTGTACAATACTATTCAATCAAGTATGAGGCATTGAAAATGAACCTAACAATTAAAGCATGGGTGAAAAGTCCTGGCAGTCCAGTCCTAATGTGGGACAGGAAGAGGTAAATGTAAGGATATATGGCTAAGGAAACCAATATTGCAGAAAACAGAGTCAGAATCCAGAAAATAAGAGCTTAAATCTAAAGAACATCATAAATATCATAAACAAGAAGCACCCATGAAGTATGACTTTAGCTGAGATGATATTTTCTTGTAAGATACAAATGGAGAATTGTTTTTTATGAGCTACGTGTGGTCCATCAAAAATGGCTACTCAGTTGTGACAGAAGGAGACTAAAACACATATAAACTATATTTAATGGTATTTAAGTTTAAAGTATAGATAAAATGAAATACAATTTAGGTTTTGTTGGACCCCATATATCACTTTGGGAGTGCAGCTCTGGGCATGCCACTCAAAGGTCTTCTGCTCCTGTAAAATATTGAACAATATAATATTCTCTGTGGACATCCTTCAAAGTAGATGAATATATGAGAGCATCTGGAAAGTTGGCAACAGAGTAAGAAAAAGGTCATTAATATTCAGTCTAGGAAGATGCTCATCTGTTTTTTCCATCATCCAATTCAATGCTGCTAAAAACTTAGCCACGGTTCTACTTTTTTTGAAACATCTGTTTGGTAGTTGCTCTTAGGCTGTAATCATTCAGGTTCCTTCTTCTTTGCAATAAAGATACTTATTTAGGCTGCACTATCTATACTAGCCAGACCCCTATGTTCAGTTAAGTAAAGTCAGGAGACCTGCCATTTATTCCTGAGTTCTGCTTGGGGGAGTCTGGCAGATGAGGATCTTCCTTTTCTACTAGTTCCTAAAAAGACATGTAGCAAAGCAGAGCCTTTTTTAGTTGTAATACATAAGTAAATAGCTCTTAACACTTATTTCTGGCCTCCATTGCTGCACAGAATGAGCAGGTCAAAATTCCTGGACTTCTTTGGTTTTTAGTGAATTAGGTAGCTAAGATTGAAATAAGTTCCTTAATTCTTGGAGGTCCCCTGAAAGTCCAACTGAATTGCCCCATCAAATACAGTGGGTATTACTGCAATCAGGGTATCTGCAGAAGGGGACAAAAAGTCAAGATGGCAGCTGCAATCATATAATTGCAGTCCACTCCCTTTTTTATATGTACCACATATGTTTAAAAAAGGAATAATTGTGATCCTATGTTGTGGCGATTAACTTGACTTTTCTTTTACTTTTTCTGCAGATGGCTCTGACCACTTCAGTGTCCCTGTCCCTCCCAGCCCACAGATAGCAAAGATTTTTTTGGCAGTCTCTTATTTTTTCCACATTAGTTAATCCTGACAACCTCTCTCTTCAAGTCAGTGTTGACTCCTGGCAATTATCTGGATAAGTCTTTGAAACATTTGAAACATCTTGAAAACATTTGAAACATCTTGAAAACATTTTGGAAGTGGTTTGCCATTTCCTTCTTCCTGGGGCTGAAAGAAAGTGACTGGCCCAAAGTTACCTAGCTAGATTTATGCCTAAGGCAGGACTAGAATTCACTATCTTCCAGTTTCTAGTCTGATGCCTTAATCACTACAGCAAATTGGCTCTCATCTCTCTCCATGTAATCAAATAACCATTTTAAAAATTTCTTCTGTAATTTTTCTCTGTATTATTATTTACTATCGAGCAATAAACTTGCTCAAGTTTGCTCAACTTTATATTTTATTTCTATTTCAACCAAGTGACCAGGGCGACTTATAGTATTATGTACCAGCTGTGTCCCTTCCGGATGGAGAGGCCCTTCTTTCAATCATTCATGCCCTAATCATCTCCCATATGGACTACTGCAGTGTGCTCTACCCTTGAAGCTAGGTTATTCAGAAGCTGCAGCTGGTGCAGATAAGGTGGTGTAGTCCTGGAGTACCCCCAGGATTGTCCATGCAACACTTCTGCTACATGAGCTGCATTGGGTGCTAGTTTGCTTCCAGGTTATATTCTAGATGTTGGTTATTACCTTTAGAGACCTTCATGACATGAAACCAGGATACCTGAAGAATTGTCTCATCCCTATTTCATTGACCCATCCCACTTGTCAGTTAAAGAATTTTGTCTGATAGTGTCTAGAAAGAAAGCCTTCACTGCCATTACCACACCCTATGGAACATCTTGCTCTTTGAGCCTGCACTCTCCTGGCCTTTTAGAAGAGCATTAAGACCTGGTTCTGTCAATTGGCATGCAATTAATTGCATTAAGAGTGGCATGCAATCCTGGGGTGACTAGTGACTGAAGAGCTCTCTGCCCTTTTAAAACTTTTTAAGTGTTTTTAACTCTGTTTTTAATTTTAATTATGTCTTTTTTATATGATTGTATAGTTTTATTTGTAAACTGCCCAAAGTCACATGGATGAGATGGGCAGTGTAGAAATGTGATAGTTTGATAAATATACAAACAACCTTTCTTGTTTTCTATCCCATATTATATTTCCAGGCATTCCATAAATTAGTGATTAATCCAAGGTCATAGTTTGTGATTTATGTCTGTGTGGGGATTTAAACAGAAATAGCTCTTATCGTAATCCAGCACTGCTACCTGCAACATTGCAGTGGCTCTTGAAATATAGCTAACTGCTTTGGGAATTTATAACTGAGAAGCAGGAGAAATAAATACAAAACAACCCCCCCACAATAAACTCTGGAATAAAAATAAATGATTGCTATCTTGACAATGAGTGTCTGATAATCATAAAATGTTCAAAAATGGTTCCTCTCAAAGATGCCTTTAATTAAGTGGGTGTATCTTGATATTTAGCTGGCTTTCACCATGGCACTGAAAGAGACTTCAAGATTTCATCTAGCTCTGGGAAATCTATATCTTGTATGATTGTTGTGTTAATAACACAAAGAACTATATCAAAAGTGAGCTGTTGTTTTTTTTGAAGCTAAATAAACTGTTGGATTTAGCCAAAATGAAGCTTTAGTCAATGAAAGAATGACCCTCTCAATTTAGTTTTGCAGCTGTTGTTGTCAATAAAATTGCTCATGAGGCAAATTGCAGTTTTTTACTATATGTGCTTGAAAAAAATTCAGTTCTAAGCAAATGTCTGTTTTATGTTATTGATAGGATTAGGTGACTACAAGAGTAAGTCAGCCAAAGACAGAAGGCTGCTTGTTTTGAATGCTAGGTAAATGTTTCAGTGGTGATATTTTATTTATTAAATTTATATGCTGTCAATCTTGCAAAAGCAGCTCTAGGCGGCTTACAATCAGAATAAAATAAAACAATAAGTATTAACATTAAAACTGATTTAAAATTAACAAGATGGGAAAGAAGAGAATAAGATGCACATGGTAGGAGGTGTAATTGTCTTAGTCTGTTAACCTTCTCCACAATTACATGCCTCAACTGGGGCCCCAAGCCAGTTGGCAGAGCCAGGTCTTCAAGCCCTTTCAGGTGTGGATCTCACCTTGGAGGAAAAGGTGTTCCACAGAATGGGAACCATGGCAAAAAATGCTTTTCTCGTGGACACTACCAGCTGGAATTCCCTGACCAACAAGGTCCACAGCATGCCTCTTCTGCTGGCCCACATGGTGCAGGCCCTTTTGGGTGAGACAGTTCTCAGACAGCCTACCTAAACTTAGCCAATAGGTTAAACAATGATAATATAATGGGGTCCTCAAGGGTTGGGGGTACCCTTACTTAGCTTGCAAGCCGAGACAGTCAGCCAGATGTTATTATCTGCTAAGATATTTAAGCCACAGCAAGGAGGAAGTTTGGAAAGACTGTGATATCAACAGAAAACAGTTTTTGTTACACTTGTAATTGAAGTCTTATCCCTTATTCATTTATCACAAACAAAATTCCCTGAATATATGTCAGAGCCATGATGGCTGTTGGTTAAGTATGTTTTGTACCATGGGATAATCTTGGTCAAATAACAGAAACCATTGAGTTTGAAAGTGGAGGGATGGTAGTTATGTAGTCAGTGAAGTTAAAGCATCCTATAATTTTTTATATTATGGTGTTTTGAAGCTGCATAAATGGAACATATAAAAAAATCAGATCTAAATAGGCCCATCTTTTCCATTATAACTGAAATGGCACTTGGAGGAATGCAGTTCTAAACATTAACTTGATCAGAGGTAAGATGTGGCAATTCTATTCAGAAATTAAATTCCTCTGTGAGATTCAGTTTTTAAATTACATATTTAGCTCATACATGGAGAACAAATTTCTTGTTAACTGTCATGGAAAGCAAATTGGAAGATGACAATTTGCTTTTTTTGTATACAATATTACATATATTTTCAAAGTAAAAATCAAATACATTTATGGCTACGTATATGGTATGTCAGCTTGTTTTGATGAAGTAGTGAACAAATGTCAGTTTGTAATTGTTTTATTCATAATGAAACTTTTCCTTATTTTTCTCACTTTTTGCAGTTAGCTCTAGTAAATAAACTTCAGCTGTCAGTTCACCTTCAGAGAATCTGGTAAACAATTCTGTATTTATTTCTTAATTGCAAGCACAGTCATTCATGTGGATTTGGTTATAAAAAACATTGCAGGAAAGTGTTAAAAGAAGAGAATATTATTTAAAATGATTCTGTGCTTATATTTTTCAGGTAGCTCTCAAAAAGAATTAAATTTATCATTTGAATAATAGGGATAAGCCTCCTCTGCAAAGTGAACATGTAAAATCTCATCAGAATAAGGGCTCCTCTTATAGCGAGGTTGTTGGTCTTGAGGAGCCTTTATATTGCATCTACTATTGTATACATTAAGGTCTCCACTGTTGTGTCTTGTGCAGATATGTTTTGTTTGATGCCTCAGACATAATTTCAAGCAAATTGTAATTGTTTACGTGGTGAGTTCATGCTGTTTGCAGATTCACAGCTATGTAGCAGCATCTTGATGACTGTGGCTGATTTCAAAAAGTGAAATGAGATGAATTGGTGTAATATTTGGATGGGAGGCTAATAGGAAATCTCAGAGTTGTAGTCTAGCCTGGGAAATAGAGAGAAAATAACAGTGACAAAATACTTGCATACTATTGCTAACCAAACAGCAAAAATGTGTTTATTCATCTGGAGCTGTGACTAGAAAGAGACATTACTAATAAGCCTTATGAGGTCACAGGCAAACCACTTCATTACATTTGTAATTTCCTCCCTTTCATTTGCCATTATGTTCTTAGATGCTGTTATAAGATCATGCAATCTTCTTCAATTGATAGAAATAGACATTGTTGACCTACAATTAGTAGTGCCTTCATAAAGAATGGAAGATGATTACATTTTGAATTTAGTATGAAATGAATTAATTTACAAATCTATTAAGTTATTGATTTCCCCCCCTCAGTCTGAAGGCAACAAATCACCAAATATTCTGGATTTAAAAAAAGTTTTGCCAGGAAACTATTACCTGGGCAACCTAAGGATGTGAAACAGTACTGAGATGATGGACATTTTGATAAAAGCTTCAATATATATTCATTAATTAAATAAACAGCACCATGTGCCCAAAGGGATCATGTGCAGAGATATGTATATGTAATATAATTTACCAAAAGGGCCTTGCTCCAATACAGCAATTAAGGACAGATCTTTATATGGGAAAATTAGTTTTCATAATGAGTGCAAATGTTTAATCCTTGAGCTAATGCTAAGCCAACAATATAGTCTTGAAATTATTTTGGCATTCCCCTCCCCTTTCCTTTATCATAATCATCATAAGTGTTCTATCACTGGGACATTTCAATCCCCCCTCCCCATTCTTTAAAGTCTTTTCTGTGCTGTATTTATCTCCTTGAGTTCCAATGACTACCTATAAGCTTGTAATGGATTTTGTCCCACATTTCTATACTCCCACCTCTCAAGGGCACTGCAATGAATATCATACAAAAGTAAATTATTTGAAAACAGGGGATGGGATGGAAAGGAGAGCCTGTTTGGTACACCCATATATTCAGTTCCTGGTTCACCTGTAAAAGTTAATTGTAGATTTAAAAGCTTAAAAGAGGGCTTGAACAAAAAATGTTACCAACAACTGCTTTAGAATGAATCTTTTACTTTTCATGTGGTTTTTCACCTACAGCCTATGTTCCCATTTCTGTTATTGTTTGGTGCTGCCTTGGAAGTTAATCTTCCCTCCCTCCAAGTTACAGATTCATTCTGTACTCTATGTATTAGTGGTTGATTCAAAAAGATGTTTCTCCCAGTGAGGCACCACCTTGCTGTGGTTGGGGGGCTTGTGTGCTCTGAAGAAGATGAGAGCTCTGCCAGAGGTTCAA
>JANHZU010002615.1:8759-18787 GCA_032468055.1 Acrochordus granulatus | reverse complement strand
TCTCCCGGCAATCTTAATTCCAACTGGTGATTCATCCAGCTCAGCATTTTGCATGATGTACTCTGCATATAAGTTAATTAGACTGGTTTTAGTGTAGCATTTTATATGAATCCACCAACAGTAGTTTATAGATAATAGTTTAACAAGGTTTAATGATGTTTTATGTGAAGTCACTCAATTGGCAAATCATATTTGAATAATCTTTAGCATGAGGTGCAACCTATGCTAGTATGTTCTTACAAGCTGTTTAAGATCTACTTTTTAGGCATTAGTTCTCATACAGCCTACTTAGATGAGGAGTTCAAGGTAATTTTAGACTGCAGTTGTCATTTTTTTGTAACCAGGAGCTGATAAGAAAATAGAAAGTCAAAATGATTTGGATGGTCATATGTTGCCCATTCTTGATTTAGGGGTCAAGTTACATTATTCCAGTTGGAAATCAGGATACTAAAAAAACTGTTACCTAGGTGAGAAATTTACAGAAGCAATCTCTGACCCATTAATTGCTATAGCAAATTTTTAGCTACTTGATACCTCTGACTCTATGTTTTACTATTAAAAATAGTTTTCTCTATTTAATTTACCCTATGCAAACTAGTTTGTTAGCCAACTTCATTTCTGCTATTACTGAGTTTTATCTAGGGACAAGAACATTTAACATCAATCAAATGGATTGTCACTTTAAAATGACAAGAAAAGTGGACCCTGTTTCTCCTCCATCATTTTTTTCTGTCAGCTCTGGAAGAGAGGGGAATTTCTCAGGTTTCAAGGTCAGGCTGACAAGTGTCTACTGTGAGGATGTGTGTTAGTTAACTGTTGTGCATCTTACATATCAATAGGTAGAAGTTCTAACAGTTTCTTTAACAAAAACACTTTATTTTTTAAAGAGACATTTTTAAAACAGTGGTGAATCTAGAACTGGTATATGTGGGGAAAGGGAGCTGCTTAACCCCTCTGGTTTGCAATTTTAAAACTTTATTTTGTCCCCAAAATTACTTTCTCATCTATCAGAAGGGAAACCAACAGTGTTTTCAATACCTAAAGCTTCAGTGGGGCTGATGAGATAAAGAATGAGAGAAATAAACTGGGGTAAGCACAGTGACTGAAAAAAATAAATGAAAATTAAAATCATACAAGTTCTGAATCATAAGATTCATTGCAAAGTTTTTTTAAAAACACAAGATATGTTCTATCAGATTGAGAATTCATTGATATGTATACGATATGTATACAAGATATTCAGATATGAATATGAGAATTCATTGATATGTATACGATATGTATACAAGATATTCAGATATTCTTGGTTTGCAGCCTCCATCATTCTTCACAGGTGGCCCTTCTGACTGGAGTCAGAAATTTTCACTGAATAAATCTGAATTTCAGCATTAGAAGATGGCAATAAACTTTATTTTGTGTACTTCCTTTACACCACATGCCATTTTATAGCCGCTATCATGTTCCTTAGAGACCACTGTAGGTTCATCATAGTATTTATTGATGTATGGTATACAGTTATACTCTAAACTACCAGTTTCCCTTTTCATCTGACAATTCTGTCACAATGATAGTGGAATGATACAAAACACCATGGAGGGCTATCATGAAAGGCTCTAAAGGTTGCATCCTGGCTTTCAAGACAGTTGACCTCAACTGGAAACATGAGCAAGAAATCTTTATAAGAAGAATGTTATTCTCCCACTTTCTGCAAACAACCATTTCATTCCACCACTCCCTGAAGATTTGGAACTAGTGATGAAGCGGGAAGACAGCTGATAAAATTGTTTTTATCTGTCTTTTGGGTTTCCTTTGTAGAAATTTTGTCTGCCAAGGAAAGGAGGGGAGGAGCAATAAAAATGGCCCCGCTTGATTACAGTAGCTTGGCCTAAACATTTTCTTAATGAAAGGAAGCAATCAATATTCCTGAGAGAAATTGTATTTACTTGAAATTTGTTATCAAGACAAAATTCTATAGGAATCTGTTTCTGTGCCTATTTCTGGGGAGCAGGGAGGTTTGCCCATGCACAAAATAGTTTTCATGGAAAACAAAGTACCAATTCACCAAAATGTGACCACTACATTTCCTAGCTCTCCTCCTGCAAATGCTTCCTCATTTTCCTGCTTCTGTTTGTCCATGCTTCCAACAAAGCCTTGGGATGTAATAGACCATCATTTTTATTTTCTTTTTTTACATAAATATAAAATACAAATGAAAATTAAAAGAAAAAAGGGAAAGAAGGGGAAGCATGGGGTAAAGAGGAAAAGAAAGGGGAAGAAAAAAGAAAGAAAAAAGAACGTTGACTTCTGACATTTTCCAGCACAGTATAATATGGTAATAACATAGCACCTCAATTTTTTGTTTTTGCATAATTAGTCTATACCAGCCGTCTCTATAACAACAACATATTCAGTCAACAAAACCTAAAGTAATAGTTTCATCTTTTTCTCTCTCAAGAATAAAGTCCAGAAGTGGTTTCCAAATAGAAACAAAGTTAGATGTGTTATTTTCTTTAATCAAAACAGTCAGTTTGGAAATCTCTGCTAGTTCCATTAGTTTTTCCAACCATTCTTTTGTTGTGGGAATTAAAGTATCTTTCCATTTTTGCACGTAAAGTATTCTTGCTGCTGTCAATGTACATAACAAGATTCCAAGTTTTTACCCCAGTTCTTAATCCATTAAACCTAAAAGAAAAGTCTCTGGTTTAATTTTTATATTCATGTTAAGAATCTTTTGTATTAGAATATGAATCCTGTCCCAGAATTTTTTTGCTTTGTCACAAACCCATCAAAGATGATAAAAGGTTTCTTTTTAATATGTACATTTCCAACATACATTTGAAATGCCTTTATACATTTTTCACAGTTTAAATATAAATGGTACATCATTTTGTAAAAGTTTTCTTTAAGTTATAATTCAGTGTGAATTTTAAACCCTTCCTCTACATGTGCTCCCATTGTTCAAGCATTATATTACACCCCAAATGTTTTTGCCCATTGGATCATACAATTCTTCACATATTCATTTTCCAAATTCAATATCAATAACAGTTTGTAAATATTGCAATAACATGTTGATCACTCACACAATACTGTTTCAAATTCACATTTTGCAAAATCATACTCATAACATTTTCATCTCATTTAAATATTTCTTTCAACTGTAAGTATGAGAGTCTTCGGATTTCGGCAGCATATAAATTTAATAAATAAATAAAGTATGTAAACCAGTGATAGACATGTCCTTCTGACTCCAACTCATCTTTGGACTTAAGAATAGGGTCAGCTTGATTGAAAAAATTATTTGACCATAGATCCATTGTACATTCTGCCCTCACTATTGTTTCTTTTTTAAAAAGAAGTTGCCTGGGGTGACACACAAAGGTACTTTCATGAAAAGCTTTATTTTGTATTTATTCCAAACTCTTAGAATGGCACGCCTAACAAAGTGATTCTTAAAGTCAACATTCATTTTAACCCTGTCATACCATAAATAGGTATGACATCCACACAACTTAATTCATGGCACTCTAATTGAAGTACTCTCTTATTTTGTAAAGTCACTCACTCTTTCATCCAAATAATTTTTATTTCTAAGAAAGCTTATAGGGCTCATTCATAGCCTGGAGACATTTTTGAAACTAAATAGAATGCTGGAGTCTTTGCCAAAGTATTTGCCAAAATTCAATTAAAATAATTTTTTTCAGTCTTGATGTAGAGAAGGTGAGCACCAAAAGGACTATTCCTAGTGAGCACCAAAGGAGCCATTCATGAGCACACTGGTGCCAGGGTGGATATCCCAGAGATATTGGGGAGACAAATTCCAAAGTAAGATGCTACTTTTGTAGGTTACCAGAAAGAAAATATTATTTTAATCCCAGATAGAAGCTTCCCATGCTGTTGCATTAGGGATTGATTCAGCTGGATTGAGATAAGGAAGCACTTGAGATGCACAGGTCCTTTTTGTGAACTTCAGCTCAGCATTCAACACCATCATTCCAGACATTCTTCACTCTACACTGATCCAGCTCACTGTGCCTGCCCACACCTGTAAGTGGATAACCAGCTTTCTGATGGACAGGAAGTAGCAGGTGAGGCTAGGGAAAATTACATCCAGTATCTGGACAATTAGTACAGGTGCTCCTCAGGACTGTGTGCTTTCTGCACTGCTCTTTTCCCTATACACCAATGTCTGCACCTCTAGGTACCCTTCTGTTAAAATGTTGAAGATTGTAAATGATAGAATGGTCATTGGCCTCATTTGAATGGTGATGAATCTGTGTACAGATGGGAGGTTGAACAGCTAGCCTTGTGGTACAATTGCAACAACTATGGAGATGAGAGTGGATTTTAGGAGGATTTTTTCCTCCTATATTTTATCCCCTCTTACCATGTTCAGCACCATGGTATCAGCAGTAGAGTCTTCAGGTTTTTGGGCTCTATAACCTCCCAAGACTTGAAATGGACATCTAACATGAGTACCATCATTAAGAAGACACAACAGAGGATGTACTTCCTGCACCAGCTCAAGAAGTTCAACATGCCTAAGGAACTGTTGATACGGTTCTACAGAGGAATAACTGTCCTTTGTACCTGTATGACTGTCTGTTTTGGTGCAGCAACCAAACAGGAGAGGTACAGACTGCAGTAGACAGAAAGAATAATTGCAATAATTGCAGCCTGCCCTCTATAGAGGACCTGTATATTATGTGGGTCAGGAGAAGAGCAGAGGAGATATCTGTCACACCCTGGACACAAATTGTTTGAACTTCTTCCCTCTGGACAGCACTATAGGGTATTGCACACCAAAACAACCAGACACAGGAATAGTTCCCCCCCATGCCATTATTCAGCTGAACACTTAGCTCATGCTATACAACAGGACACAATGACAACTATAGTGCAAGGAATTCTAAATTAATCTGGAAGTTCTATCTAATGTGTATACATACTTATCAATACATTGTAGTTCTAATTCTACACTTCATTTCCTTTTCTACTGGCTGCACATTTTGGTGCACATTTTTCTATTTAAATACATTTAGTTTTATGTTGTTATTTAATTTACTGTTGTCTTGCAAATACACTGAGAGCTTCTGTACTGGAATCAAATTCCTTGTGTATCTAATCACATTTGGCCAATAAAGTATATGTAACTATATGTATAACTGTAATGCTCAGCTGCTCAAAAAAGACATCATCCGAACATAGCTGAAAAATACATCAGTAGTTTGCAAATGAATGGGTGATTTTCAATCAGATGTATTTTAGATATTTTCAGGGTCCATGATAGTGGCATTTCAAAGGATCAAAATTCAGATTCTGAGTTGGGATAGGGAGATGTATTAGGTATTAGGTATGGTCCTGGGTTCCAGGTTCTTTCGGTTCTAGCCAGCATGGCCAATTGTCAGCTATAATGGGAGTTATAATTCAGAGATCTCTAGAAAGACATGTTTTTTTTATTCCTGTTCTCAGAGTACATAAGATTGCTGTGGGGAATACTTTGAGTTCTAGGAGGTAACATGGGCAATAAATATAGCCAACAAACAAATATTCACCTATTCAAGGAACTGTTTTAGTAGTCAGCACTATAATTTTCAGCAACCAGTTTAGAATTCTAGGTAAGGGAAGATTAAAGTTTCTATTCTTGTCCCAGTTAAGACACCACTGCTATCTTTTTCTCAATCCCTGCCCCCCAACCCCAGAAAAAGGAATACATAGTTTTGACCCTGAGATATTAATCTCATATCTTATGTTATGGTGATTTATGCATGAGACTGAGCTTAAGGACACTGGGTGAATGCAAATGAAGAGCTTCCAGCACTTAGGATACGAAAATATTTCAAAGCTGTTCAGCCTTATCATCATGGATATTTTTTTTAGTAATGTGCAGAAAATAATTTCTACCATTTCCCAACCATGTCTCTGAGGACAGAGGAACTGTTTTCTCTCTTCGTCTTTCTCACCTCTTTTTCTGGTGCTAGGAAGAAGATATAAATGGTAAGAAAACCAGGATTATATGGAAATGGAAGATGCCTCTAGAAGATAATGACTATGCTGCTTGAAAGGAGAGACAAAGTAGTCAAAGTGGACCAGCTGGTAGTGCTACTTATGGCATTGAGTCCAACCCTTTGCCCAGGACAGCAATCCAAACTAAAACATCCCTAACAGATAATTGTCCAACTTTAATCTGATCTACCATCATGGTCATTTTGAAGAACCCAAGTTGGGAAAACTTGTTTAAGCTGTTTTGTGTAACCAATACAAGCCTTCTAATTTTCCTGTAATTTTTAAAAATAGTTTTAAATTAAGATTTCATGAGCCTTTATGATTCTTTGGACTTGCCTCTGTTTCTTAAACTTTATTCTGTTTTTCAACACTTGTGCTGTTGTAAGTAAACTTAGATAATTCAACTCCTGTTTATCTAAGTTTTAGTGTGGAGATGGGTTACTGGAAGCATAAGATAAAGTGCCAAAGTAATCTAGAAAAGAAAATAACCATCATAAATTGGAAGACAGTGAGGTGATCAGTGTTAGAGAAGCATACTCTTTCCCCAGCTCCCATTTGGACAATTAGTGGATATGAATAGGGTGATAAAAAGGACATATTTAGGATCCAATTGTTATCAGCAGTATTTGCTAAATGACAAATGAAAGCGCTTAAAAGATTAAATAAATGCAGCCCCATTGTCAATACCATATTGTCTTTTGTCCCCAGGATAAAAGGAAGAAATGATAGCTGAAAGATGATGATTTATCACTGCAATTTTGATTACTTAGGATCCTCAGGGATTTCTCAGTGAGAAGATCAATAATGATGGATAGAACTTTTCTGAAATGTTGATCCATAGTGATCAGATTTTCTCAGCAATATGCAAATGCTGGGTACTTTCTGGGTTTAAAACTTCAGTTATATAAAAACCTCCCCTGGTTTTTGTACTCCAAAATATGTGTCGAGATACTGTACAACAAAGTATTGAGATGAACTTTTGATATTGACCAAATACTTATTTTCCACCATAATTTGCAAATAGATTCTTTCCCAATCAGTCAATGTGATTGTCTGGAGTTGTTTTCACATTTTGTCTCTCATAGTTGAGGTATCTTATCTTTTTAAGTCGGAGAACTTGCACAATTGGACTAAATAATTGCACTAAATACTTTTTTGCCCCACTGTATATCCATGGAGCGAGCCTAGATATTTCTTTCAAATGGAAGAATTCTGTCTTTGTTTCTTCTAAGGGTTTTCATGTGTTGTAGGCAATTTCATGTGTTGCAGGCAATTTCAAATCTCAAATCAAAGAGCTCTGATGGCCCCAGATGTGCGGCCCAGTAATTTCTTAGATTCCCAGAGCTGCCCCATTTTTTTTCCATTTACTAAATCCAGCATTCATTCTCATTCACATTTCCTATTTAGAATTCTATTGTGCTTTTTTATTTCTAGGATCCTGTTTTGCATATGCCTGATCAGTCAATTCCAGTTTGGAGCCCACCAGATGTATTTGGAACTTTAATTAGAATTCCCAATCCCAGAGTGTTCCCCCAGACAGAGCTTCCTCTGGCTCATTAATTGCTACTTTGTCAACTTGCTTAAATGTAAAAATACGAAGTTTTCTTCACATGAAAAGGAGGGAATAAATAAATGATTGCAATAATCAATATTGTACTGAAAAACAA
The DNA here is from genome assembly GCA_032468055.1 of Acrochordus granulatus. Lineage (NCBI taxonomy): Eukaryota > Metazoa > Chordata > Lepidosauria > Squamata > Acrochordidae > Acrochordus > Acrochordus granulatus. The sequence goes on along the minus strand of JANHZU010002615.1, from coordinate 11,114 downwards.
TGGAAAAACTATGAATTAGTGAATTGCCAATTCCTTTTTTCAAAATATTAGTTGGTCATTGGAATTCTCTCTCATTTCCCATTTTAAGTAGAGATAGTCCTTGATTATGACCATAATGGAACTGTAAGTAATTATGGTCATAAAATGGGTCACCACATGACCAACCTGATTTTGTGACCTTTTTTGCAGTGATCATTAAGAAAATCACCATAGTCATTAAGTGAATTGATGGTTGTTAAGTGATCTCATTCTTCACTATGGGGTGTTTTTGCCGAAAACCGGAAGTAAACACCAGTTTTCAGCAAAAAGTGTCATAAATTGCAGATACGCAACTGATATAAGCTGCAAATGGCTACGAAATTTGGTCACATGACCATTGGTGGAGGGCCAGCCATCACAACTCTCGAACCAAGATGTAAATACCTTTTGTGTGGTGGGGATTTGTTGTAACTTTGCACTGTCACAAGTCAAGGACTACTTGTATGTGTGTTATGTATCTGTCTATAATCACACTAAGTATCATTATTAACAACAAATTAGATCACTGATTGCTCATAGACCACTGCTTACTAGCAGATTGGAAGTTTAATGTGACCATTTTACTTAAATATATCTGTCTTCTTTTCATATTTTCAGGCTCTGGCAGATTTGGTCTGCTCCCATCTCCAGTCAAACGAAATATGCTCCAAGCAGTTAACACTGAGTTGCCCACTTTGTGTGAATCCCACCTGCCGAAAAACCAAATCATTCTTTACTAGTCAGACACTATGAAATGGAAGAATGGCAGAAGGCATCAGATCATTAACTAGAGAAGACAATACAGATTGTGTGAAATGTGCCCATTTATTCTGCCTTCTTTTGGTCCTCTTAAGTTCACATTTTGCTCTCCTGTGTTAAGTGAGTCCAAAGTTGGATTTGCACATGGGTAAAAGATACATTTGAGACCTTTATCCACTGTTTTTGTTTTATTTTGAGGAATTTTGCATTGTGACTTTGCATTGCATTTCCATTGGATTGGAAAATTCTCTTGAGGAATTTTGCATATTTTAAGGGATTCAACCCCCGAGTGGCTGAAAATGCTCATCTTATGAAATTAAACTGGAATGCATGTAGTTCTTAGCATTTGATGAGACACTAGCTTCTGACAGATGAGCCAAATCTTGGTGACTTGGAGCCAAATCTTGGTGACTTGGACATGTTATCTAGCCTTTCTCTGCTGGAGTGATGCTGAATAAAATTAGTTCAGTTTGCAGGAATTGGCCCTCCTTCAAAATAGTGAAGTTTGATTCTAAAAGGACTATTTCTAAGGTTTGATCAAAGCCATTTGAATGTCTTTACAGAAAGCGTTTCACATAACCTTGGGATAAAAATATTTAAGTTAAACTTTCCTGATAAAATTCTGCCATTTTGGTGGGCAATTTTTTAAGCAAACAACAAATACTTGTCATTGGAGCTTTGTAACTAATAATCTAATGTTGAAACTACTTTAGTTTTCCAGTAATTTCAGCTGATATCAAATATATATTTTTCTTGTAGTTCAGTTGCTCAGTCGTGTCCAACTCTTTGCAGTACACCTTGTCTCCCTGTCCTTCACTGCTTCCTGGAGTCCATTCAAATCCATACCCATCGCATCCACAATGCTATTTAACCATCTCATCCTCTTGTCATCCCCTCCTCCTTTTGCCTTCTATCATTCCCAGCATTACAGTCTTTTCCAAGAGTCCTCTTTTTGCATTAGATGGGCAAAGTATTTGAGCTACAGCTTCAGGATCTGTCCTTCCAATGAACAGTCAGGTTTGATTTCCTGTAGGATTAACTGGTTTGATCTCCTTGCAGTCCAACAGTCTTCTCCAGCACCATAATTTGAAGCCATCAATTCTTTGGTGCACTTTCTTCTTTATGGTCCAGCTCTCATAGCCATAAATTACTACTGGGAAAAGCATAGCCTTGACTATACGGACCTTTGTTGACAAGGTGATATCTGCTTTTTTAATATGCTACCTAGTTTTGCCACAGCTTTCCTCCCAAAGAACAAGCATCTTTTAAGTTCATGACTTCAGTCACCATCTGCAGTGATCTTGGAGCCTAAGAAGGTAAAATCTGCCACTGTTTCCTTTTCTTCCCCTTCTATTTGCCAGGAAGTAATGGGACCGGTTGTCATGATCTCAGTTTTTTTAATGTTACATTTCAAACCAGCTTTTGCACTCTCCTCTTTTACCTTCATTAAGAGTCTCCTTAGTTCCTCTTCACTTTCTGCCGTTAGAGTGGTGGTGTCTGCATATCTGAGGTTGAGCACCCTTAATTCCAGCTTGTGATTCATCCAGCCCAACATTTTGCATGATGTACTCTGCATAT